>OU343224.1:101209427-101498104 GCA_910596185.1 Chrysanthemum makinoi | reverse complement strand
TCGCAAAGGACTTGTCCTAGTCATATGTACCATTCAAGAAACTCTTGATAGACATGAACTTTGATGGGTTTGACAACCTTTCGAGGTTTTTCCATACCTTCAAGGTAGTTATTAGAGCTAGTTGTCACATAAAAGCTGACAATGCAACTCTTTAACTATGCAACGTAACCGTGTCTCGCGGGGAATTGTCTATCTTGAGTTGATCAATTCAAAAGTGCGCGCTCTTCTCTCACCGTGCAAATTTCTGTCAAAATTCTTAAGCACGTGTGGAGGGGGAGTATTTCTGCAAAATCTTAAACTCTCAACAGTGGTACAAAATGCTTTTACTCATAACCACTTTGAGAGGTTTTTCATGATAATGGTTTTATGACAACATAGGTTAGTCATGGAGTTATAAGGTGACTAAGGTTAGGAATAACCGTCCTATGATCCGCCAGAGCCGGAGAGATCTACCCAAGAACACCACCAATAGTTAGAATTTAGAAGTCCTTATATCATTATAAAAAGGAGAAAATGAGAATCGGAGAAAGAAGGAGTTGAAGAATTAAAAAGAAAAGTAAAAGAAAAGGCTGAAAAGAAATAGCCCTCCAGATTATTCAACTTAGGGCAGACACCGGGTTCAATTCATATGCTACTGGTTGTCACTAGATGACACCGGAATTGAAGAACAAAGTCGTCATGGACCCAGTGACGCATGCACTAAACCTTCTTAGCCACTCAAGTTTCTCTCAACAGAAGCTCGTTTCATTCTCACAGGGAACCCTACGTAAACTATCGGCTTTCTCTTAGAGATTGCTGATATTGAAGAAGTAGACCCTCTCCCTAGTCTCCGCTCAGGAAAAGCAGCGCACTATTGAGTCTAGAGCCATGAGATTCATCAAAAGATCTCTTAAGTACACTTAACAATTCATCGCTTATCGTTCGACAATAAGAACACAAGTGATACATTATTGAGTCCTTCACAGATCTTAGAAATCTATCGAGAACATTTGTGAGAGGTTCACAAATGTGATCCTCATTGATTGAATGGAAACTCCTACCAGGTCATCTAACGGCCGGCGGTAGGTCACTTCGGTAACTCCTTGTAGGTAGCAGCTTAGTGTGTCTCAAGCGGTCTGAGTCGGGGTGATGCTTCGTGTACCTCGACTCACCTGAACTGTAGATGTACTTCGGTATATCGCGTTATCTCACTTGTGGGACTCCAGTTCAGGAACAGCCTTTGTGAGAATTAGAGATGTGTTTTCACACTATGTTGTTAACACGCTCGAAGTTCAAACTTGTATGCACTGGATTATTTCTAACTCATGTTTTATGTTTTCTTCTTATGGATGCTTGTGGGTGGAAAAGATCGTGCTGATTCTCCACATGCTCATACCAACCACATCATATATGAAGTTCTCACAAGATCAAAAGCAACACAAAGTCAAAATGATTCTTCATCAACTTAAGAATCTACAAAGTCTAAAGACTTAGAGAACTACATCAACACTGAAATCCAACGTTAAAGAGTGTGTGAGCATGTTGGAGAAAGACGTGGAGACACTGGAGCAACGAAGCAGACTTGATGCAGATAACCACAACATACTATCACTATCACCACAAAGAACAAGGATCAAAGAACAAAGATTATGAAGACGTCAAAGCTGAAAAACTTCAAAGTAAACAAGATCCCTACACTGGGGAGATTGTTGGAATCAAGACACTTCTTCTCACAAGAAAGAAGAATGTTAGAAGACGTCTAAGCTACTATTACATCAGTACCTACAACGTTATCACTCAAATCATTAATCACCAACACTTAGGAGGAGATTATTGGAATCACTCCTAAACTTGATTACAAGTGTTAGTAATTAATATGTAATAGTTAGCTTAATTAGACCTTTTTGTTTGTTATTATGCTTAGGCTTATGTAGAAGGCCCATAAGCCTAGGCCCAAGCCTAATAAGGAAAGAAAGGGACTAGGAGTGTTGCTCTAGCTCTCTCTCCTAAAAATAGTCTTGTAAACTCCCATTTGGGAGTTGGTTGTTCACTTTCACATTTATTCTAAGCTTAAAATTTCTCTCATTCTTACGCATAAGTGTGTGTGTGTGTTCATTCGATCCTTTCTCTTCTCTATTTCTTTATATTGATGTTTGTGTTACATAAATGGGAACCTAACAATCTTCATTTAGGAAAACATGATGTTTTGAAAAACATTATGCCTAAGAAATCATGCGTTAAGTTTTCATCTTATTAAAAGGATATTGTATATCCTATGCATCATTCTCTCCTTGCGACATAAATGTTTGTGTTACAATAGATTTCATTACACCTCATTGGCGAAATGATCTGATGAGTGTCTAAATACTCATCATTTTTATACTGTTAGAATGCCAAAAACATCTGAAAACACTCAGAAACACATCAAAATGATAAAAATATCACAAACAAGTGTTTTATATGTTTTAAATGCAAAAACATCAAAATCTGGTGAAAAACGTATTAAGTTTGCATAATTGGCAGTTTTAGTCCCCCAAGTTTCAAAAGTTGTAAAAATCAGTCCCTGGTAATTCAAAAACTTGTAAAATATCATATTAGGTCCTTGAGATTCAAAAGTTGTCAAAATAAACCCTTTAAAGTTTAAAAATCACAAATTGACAACTTTAGTCCTTCAACTTTGGAAAAATGTCAAAAATAGTCCTTGGTTAATTTAAAAAGTGAAAATTATCAACTTTTAACCTTGTTCTATTTATAAATGACAAAAATGGTCCTTATGATAAACTTTGGAGAAAATTACATGTTTGGTCCCTCAAGTTTCAAACTTGACAGTTTTGGTCCCTGGATTTACAAAAATGGAAATTATCAATATAGGTCCTTGTACTAATCACATTTGGCAGTTTTAGTCCTTGTGAGAGCTTTGGAAAATGTTCAAGATCAAACCTTCAAGATTGCTAAAATTACATAAATGGTCCTTGTTGTTTAACTTAAACCAATCCGGACCCTATTATTAAACCCAAGTCCAATATCCAGGCCCAAATCCAATATAAACCCAAACCCGAAATTTAAAAGAAATAAACACCCAGCCACTGTTCATCGTCTTCCCTCCCAACACCTGTATCCACTTACTTCCCTCCACCTGCTCACTACCACTTTTCCACACTACTTCCTAACACCGTACATCCCCTCCACCTTGCAAGCCCACTCACCATCTCAATTAATGAAAAAAAACCAACTCCATGACTTTTTCCCGCCAAATTACAACTGGATGGTTCAGATGAATTCAGAGACTGCAAAGAGGTGGGATTTGATCAGATGTCGACAAGGAACAAGATAATGTCAATAAATAAGAAGAGAGAAGCAGAGAAAAAGAGCAAGTAGTGTAATTTTAGTTTAGGTATGTCGATTTAATCATGTTTTAAATTCCAGTCTTTGTTTAAGCTTTTAAGCTTTGAAATAAGTCATCTCAGTGTAATATAAAGTTTTTTAAGTAATAAATTTCAAATTCCAAGTACGAATTTATATTTTGCAAATTTTCAAGTTCATATATATGTATGAATGTTAGTTGTAGTGGATGTTATAAGCTACTAAGCCTGTATAACCTCACATACAAGCTTTTATATGCTCACTCTAGCTTAATGTTTACCCAGAAAGTTGTTACTCAGTTTTTTACTTTTAATATTCTCCTAGTCAACAAAAGTCAACTGGCAAGCTTCATTGAGACCTAGTCATGGAATTGGGTTGATGCAAAGATTGATTTGGGTTGAATTCGGTTTGAAATAGCTGCAGTTATGGTTCTTTGATAAGCTGCACATGAGCTTGATCAATTGTAAGTTAATTTTCTTTCTAATGTACTGTTTGGCTTTGCTTATTTAACTATTGTAGAGAGTGTTTGTGTTTTTGTTTATCATTGTTTTGTGTCACTTAAGTATCATTCAGCTTAGTTAAGTCAATAAAACTAGTAATTATTTAGTTCAAAGTCAAAATAATTTGTATTTTCAATTTGCAGATTCACTGTTAGAATTTAGATTGCTATTTTCATCAAATTAGCTTATTACTCAGTTCTTTAGCTTAAATTAGTATTATTACAGTTTATTATAACATGTTCTATCAATAGAATCAGTCCTAAATTCACTAAAGTCAAACTAGTTTAATTTTATCAAAAGTCAAATTTCTTATAATCTGTTTTTGAATAAAATGAATAATTTTATATAGGATTAGATATTAGGATTTAGCTTAAGCCCTTTTGGGATATCAATATTCAGCTTCTAAACAAAAATATAAAAATGCTAGCTCTCATAAAATTAGCTTATAGGTAGCTTATTTGCAGCTTTCTTTTGACCCTTTGTCTGAAAACCATGCTCTGTGCACACAGTTAGCAACCCAGTTTCTCAAGCTTATTCAGAGCTTATTAGTGAATTATAGCTTGTGCATTTTAGTTTTTTAAGTAGCCAACCTAGCTGTCTAAAGGTACCAATGTTCATTTTTCATTTTTTAGCTTATTTGATAAGCCTGCTTAAGGCTTATTGTTTTGTCCATCTTAACTAAGTATAAAAACCATCTAGTGTTTTCCAGTTTTTCATAAGCTCCCTATAAGCTCATCAGTGAACATTACAGTGAGTAACTTAGCTTTTTTGGAAAGCTTATTAGGTCAACTTGTTAGTCCAAATGCTTATTTTCACTTCCTAGCTTATTTCAGTACCTAAATTCTAACTTAAAGGGGCCTAGTGAATTACAATAGTGTCCTGTGCTAATACAGTCACTAGTGCTTATTTACAGCTTATGCAGTTCTTATTTGTTAATTAATAGTGCTTTTTCAGTATTAATATTAGTTTATTAATAGTTTATTAGCTTATTCCCTTTTCTTTATTGCTTATGTACCAGCTTATTAGCCTAAAGGCTTAATCTTGAGCTTATCTCATTTTAGCCCACTGTTGGAAAAATAAGCTCTAAATCAGCTTATTAGTCATTTTCAGAAAAAGTCACAGTTGAAAAAGTTGCTTATTATCATGTGCTTAATGAGTTTGTAAAATAAAAGTTCAAAAATAAAAATAATTTTGCAAAAAGGGGGTAGGCAGGCTCGAACCTGAGACCTCCCCCTTTGTGAGGGTGATAGTGAGTGTACCTGGAACCATTGCGCCCTTGGGTCTTTGACTGCTAGAGCTTGCACAAAATAATCTCTTATACACGTTTTGGCCAGTTTAGCTTATTTTGTTTCTTAGCTTATTTGTAGCTTATTCGTAGTAGCTTTTTCCAGTTTTGTAATTTTTATAAATTTGTATTAGTAATAAGTATTTTATAAAAAAGTTTCGGATTTTTCTCATTAGTTTTACTATTTTTAATCATTTAATTAGTGTTTTTTAGTAATTAATTCATAATAAAAAATATAAAAGTCTAAAAAATATAAATCTTTTTTCTAAAATTTTCTTTTATCATATAGTACGTAAGAAAATTAGTTTCACATTCGTAGGCCTTTTATTTCATAAATTTTACGTTTTTGCTTGCGCTCCAGCGTAATTTTTAAACGTAACGCTCGTTTTCATTTTAAACTTAGTTTTTAGATAATTTGAGTTTACATTTTAGTTTAAATAGTTTATTTAAAATATTTTGTTTTATAAAATCATAAAAACATCATTGTAAAAATAGTGATAGCGTTTATTTAATATATTTTAACTTTTTAATTTCTTTTAATTTGTATTTAAGTCGCTGTAATTTGTCAATCTTTCCTTTAGGTAATTATCCAGCAAAAACCTTACTGATCACTATCCTTAGTGATCATTCTATCATCTGAAGTTGTTTAAACACCAATTCATCCTCCGTGGGACTTAACGACCCAGGAATTCCCTATATTCCTCTGATCTTAAATTGCATTCGTGCTTGAGCTAGCGTGTTTTAAGCATTTCCAGATCCATTCTTGCACATATACCACCTTTTTGTAAAAAGTTATCAGAAAATCAAAAAGTTCATTAACATTTTTCCTAAAGTGTTAACAACACCAAAAATATTTTCATTCTTTGTTTTTATGGCATGTTTTTCAAAAATACCAAAAATATTCCTCTTTACCCTCTTACCCTTTTGATTCTTCATTTCTTACCCTCTAGAACCATTTGATTCTTTCTATGTCTTATCCTCACCCTCTTGGTTGTCAATGGTGTGGTGGTCCTTATAATGGTGGCAATTGCCCCAGTTGTAGCATGGTGGAATCAGGAAACGGGTCTGTCTATAACCAAGATCCCTATTTCTACCATAACACAACCGAGTTATTCCATCGCTACCACACTGTGAGACTCAGCAGTTATCTTGTTGTGAGTACTGTGATGGTTCACACTCCAGATTCGATTGTCAATCGGAAACACGCTTGTCTATGAGCAGGTTCCTGATAACAATTATGACTACAATACATATGACTCACAGCCACATCAGTTTTACTGTTGTGAGTATTGTGGAGGTCCACACTCTAGCTCGGATTGTCAAACAGGGAATCCATTTCCTTGTAACAATTACGACTCTTCGTATCAAGACCAACCTCCACAATACCAAATGATTCAAGCAACTCCTCATGAAACTACGACAGACCTTCTGCTGAAGAGTCTTGAGTTATTAAAAGAACTTAAGGAGGAGTCGGCTATGTCACACGAGAAATCCATGGAAGAATTGTTAGCGGAGGAACGGACTGCTAAATTAGATTCCCAGATTGCCATTGAAAACACTGTTAGGGAATCAATTAAACTACAAAAAGCATTCAAATCTAGCTCTCAATTCCATTTCATTCCTGATGACGATGATGATGAAGATACCTTTGATATTCTACAATTTTATTCATCAAATTCATCAATTGAGATTCTATCCGTGGAAATGCAGGGAGAAAAGAATATGACTGAATCACTAGCAGTAGAAATAATGGAACTTGTAGAATCCATAACTGCTAGTCCTTCTCAACTCCCTCAGTCTGTTGTTATCACACCCGAGGTTCACACTCACTCTCTTAACATGGGGGATGAGCTTCTTGACACTGTTCCTGAAAAGGAATCGGATGAATTAATAAAGTCTAGTGTTGAGAACCTTGTCCCAATCCCAAGAGAGTCACAGGGAATTCTTGATCATATGTGTGATATCCCTCCTCCTCTTGTCTTCCAAAATGATTATATTGAGATGTTCTCTGATTCTGATGAGGACCATTCTTTATCTTGTGGAGACATAAGTTATGTTGGGGAATTACCTTCTGAGCTTGTCAGCTTAGGAGAAGAGAATGATGAAGAAATAATCCAAGACGAAGCTCTTCGTCTTACATTATTGAATGTTAATCTTCTCGTTTCTAGAATCGAGGCTTTTAATGAAAAGCCTACTTCATATCCTATCCCCTTTGAGGATAGTGAACTTTTGTTCAATGATTCTATTCCCGAATTGCAAACGTTCCATTTTGATCATATGGGAGAGAAGATTAGTGGTAATACCACTTCTCATTCTCATAATTCTCTCCCCGATTATGAATCATTCACTTTTGAGGAGTTCCCCAGTGAACTCACTCAAATCAATCCCGAATATGAATCATTTTCCTTTGAGGAGTTCTCCTGTGAACTCACTCATATCATATCTCTACCGGAGTATGATAACTTCTACTTTGATCTAGACACACCCGGGATATGTCTAGACCAATTGAGCTTAAAAGATGAAATTCATGCTATCATGAATACCCCTTCTGATGATGATGAGTTAGTCATGATTATTATCATGACTTTCTTTCTCTTCTTCACCTATCCCGTGTCTTCTCCTGTTCTTCACTCCTTCGGGAATGAAGACATTATTTTTGACCCCGGCATTTTCATTTATCATTTTTGAGCCGGTTCTATGTATATCTCATCGGTGTGGAACTTTCACGTGCTTCAAATGTTTGTCCAAACATCTTGAATGAAAGTCTGATGGAGATTGTTTCTTCCACTTTGCTTCCCCATGAACCAATTAATTCGGGGTCGAGTCAAGCTAGCGACTCGGTAACCAAAAACAGTAGCACACATTATATGGGTTTTCACCCGTATTTCTGACTTCTTACCCCTTTCTACCACCTAAGTGTGGGGGAGTTTCCCCACATGTTATATATATAAGTTTTCTCTAAAAAAAATCCTTTCAAATAATGGCCGTAGTATTTCCCTTTTACGTTCTTTGTTTCGGCATAACTGCCGGTACTTTGAATATTGAGGGCAATATTCATTTCTAAGTGTGGGGGAATTCTCACGAATTTTATCATATAATTATACCAATTCCCCCGTTTTTGGCCAAAATTTTTTTTTTTTGGAGTAAGTGTTCTACACTTTCTCATCCTGGTTATCAGTCCGCCATGTCTGTAAGACAAAAGGATTGGCTAATCCAGGAGCAAACGGCTCTTGGTAAAGATTTCTCAAATCCGTTTATATGGCTTGCAATTTGCCCAAAATTGTATGGTTCTCAACTCACCATATCCTAAAAAGTGAAGAGTTGGCTAGCCCGCAAGGTTATGGCTTGTGGTAAAGGCAGTGGAAAAACCATAATTGGTAATCAGCTCACCAAAGATAATATTCATAATTTATCTAAGAGTTGGCTAGTCCAGAGCAAACGGCTTCTGGTAAAGACAAATCAAAACCGTTGAAAGCTTATGATTTGCTCAAAATCATTTGGTTATCATTGTACCAAGGTTCTTACTTGAACTGAAACATTTGGCTACTCCAGAAGTGATGGCTTTTGGTAAAGAGTTTTTAAAATCCATTAAAGTTCAAATCATTGCTAGGGACTAGCAATATCTTAGTGTGGGGGATTGATGAGTGTCTAAATACTCATCATTTTTATACTGTTAGAATGCCAAAAACATCTGAAAACACTCAGAAACACATCAAAATGATAAAAATATCACAAACAAGTGTTTTATATGTTTTAAATGCAAAAACATCAAAATCTGGTGAAAAACGTATTAAGTTTGCATAATTGGCAATTTTAGTCCCCCAAGTTTCAAAAGTTGTAAAAATCAGTCCCTGGTAATTCAAAAACTTGTAAAATATCATATTAGGTCCTTGAGATTCAAAAGTTGTCAAAATAAACCCTTTAAAGTTTAAAAATCACAAATTGACAACTTTAGTCCTTCAACTTTGGAAAAATGTCAAAAATAGTCCTTGGTTAATTTAAAAAGTGAAAATTATCAACTTTTAACCTTGTTCTATTTATAAATGACAAAAATGGTCCTTATGATAAACTTTGGAGAAAATTACATGTTTGGTCCCTCAAGTTTCAAACTTGACAGTTTTGGTCCCCGGATTTACAAAAATGGAAATTATCAATATAGGTCCTTGTACTAATCACATTTGGCAGTTTTAGTCCTTGTGAGAGCTTTGGAAAATGTTCAAGATCAAACCTTCAAGATTGCTAAAATTACATAAATGGTCCTTGTTGTTTAACTTAAACCAATCCGGACCCTATTATTAAACCCAAGTCCAATATCCAGGCCCAAATCCAATATAAACCCAAACCCGAAATTTAAAAGAAATAAACACCCCGCGCCACTGTTCATCGTCTTCCCTCCCAACACCTGTATCCAATTACTTCCCTCCACCTGCTCACTACCACTTTTCCACACTACTTCCACATCCCCTCCACCTTGCAAGCCCACTCACCATCTCAATTAATGAAAAAAAACCAACTCCATGACTTTTTCCCGCCAAATTACAACTGGATGGTTCAGATGAATTCAGAGACTGCAAAGAGGTGGGATTTGATCAGATGTCGACAAGGAACAAGATAATGTCAATAAATAAGAAGAGAGAAGCAGAGAAAAAGAGCAAGTAGTGTAATTTTAGTTTAGGTGTGTCGATTTAATCATGTTTTAAATTCCAGTCTTTGTTTAAGCTTTTAAGCTTTGAAATAAGTCATCTCAGTGTAATATAAAGTTTTTTAAGTAATAAATTTCAAATTCCAAGTACGAATTTATATTTTGCAAATTTTCAAGTTCATATATATGTATGAATGTTAGTTGTAGTGGATGTTATAAGCTACTAAGCCTGTATAAGCTCACATACAAGCTTTTATATGCTCACTCTAGCTTAATGTTTACCCAGAAAGTTGTTACTTAGTTTTTTACTTTTAATATTCTCCTAGTCAACAAAAGTCAACTGGCAAGCTTCATTGAGACCTAGTCATGGAATTGGGTTGATGCAAAGATTGATTTGGGTTGAATTTGGTTTGAAATAGCTGCAGTTATGGTTCTTTGATAAGCTGCACATGAGCTTGATCAATTGTAAGTTAATTTTCTTTCTAATGTACTGTTTGGCTTTGCTTATTTAACTATTGTAGAGAGTGTTTGTGTTTTTGTTTATCATTGTTTTGTGTCACTTAAGTATCATTCAGCTTAGTTAAGTCAATAAAACTAGTAATTATTTAGTTCAAAGTCAAAATAATTTGTATTTTCAATTTGCTTGATTCACTGTTAGAATTTAGATTGCTATTTTCATCAAATTAGCTTATTACTCAGTTCTTTAGCTTAAATTAGTATTATTACAGTTTATTATAACATGTTCTATCAATAGAATCAGTCCTAAATTCACTAAAGTCAAACTAGTTTAATTTTATCAAAAGTCAAATTTCTTATAATCTGTTTTTGAATAAAATGAATAATTTTATATAGGATTAGATATTAGGATTTAGCTTAAGCCCTTTTGGGATATCAATATTCAGCTTCTAAACAAAAATATAAAAATGCTAGCTCTCATAAAATTAGCTTATAGGTAGCTTATTTGCAGCTTTCTTTTGACCCTTTGTCTGAAAACCATGCTCTGTGCACACAGTTAGCAACCCAGTTTCTCAAGCTTATTCAGAGCTTATTAGTGAATTATAGCTTGTGCATTTTAGTTTTTTAAGTAGCCAACCTAGCTGTCTAAAGGTACCAATGTTCATTTTTCATTTTTTAGCTTATTTGATAAGCCTGCTTAAGGCTTATTGTTTTGTCCATCTTAACTAAGTATAAAAACCATCTAGTGTTTTCCAGTTTTTCATAAGCTCCCTATAAGCTCATCAGTGAACATTACAGTGAGTAACTTAGCTTTTTTGGAAAGCTTATTAGGTCAACTTGTTAGTCCAAATGCTTATTTTCACTTCCTAGCTTATTTCAGTACCTAAATTCTAACTTAAAGGGGCCTAGTGAATTACAACAGTGTCCTGTGCTAATACAGTCACTAGTGCTTATTTGCAGCTTATGCAGTTCTTATTTGTTAATTAATAGTGCTTTTTCAGTATTAATATTAGTTTATTAATAGTTTATTAGCTTATTCCCTTTTCTTTATTGCTTATGTACCAGCTTATTAGCCTAAAGGCTTAATCTTGAGCTTATCTCATTTTAGCCCACTGTTGGAAAAATAAGCTCTAAATCAGCTTATTAGTCATTTTCAGAAAAAGTCACAGTTGAAAAAGTTGCTTATTATCATGTGCTTAATGAGTTTGTAAAATAAAAGTTCAAAAATAAAAATAATTTTGCAAAAAGGGGGTAGGCAGGCTCGAACCTGAGACCTCCCCCTTTGTGAGGGTGATAGTGAGTGTACCTGGAACCATTGCGCCCTTGGGTCTTTGACTGCTAGAGCTTGCACAAAATAATCTCTTATATACGTTTTGGCCAGTTTAGCTTATTTAGTTTCTTAGCTTATTTGTAGCTTATTCGTAGTAGCTTTTTCCAGTTTTGTAATTTTTATAAATTTGTATTAGTAATAAGTATTTTATAAAAAAGTTTCGGATTTTTCTCATTAGTTTTACTATTTTTAATCATTTAATTAGTGTTTTTTAGTAATTAATTCATAATAAAAAATATAAAAGTCTAAAAAATATAAATCTTTTTTCTAAAATTTTCTTTTATCATATAGTACGTAAGAAAATTAGTTTCACATTCGTAGGCCTTTTATTTCATAAATTTTACGTTTTTGCTTGCGCTCAAGCGTAATTTTTAAACGTAACGCTCGTTTTCATTTTAAACTTAGTTTTTAGATAATTTGAGTTTACATTTTAGTTTAAATAGTTTATTTAAAATATTTTGTTTTATAAAATCATAAAAACATCATTGTAAAAATAGTGATAGCGTTTATTTAATATATTTTAACTTTTTAATTTCTTTTAATTTGTATTTAAGTCGCTGTAATTTGTCAATCTTTCCTTTAGGTAATTATCCAGCAAAAACCTTACTGATCACTATCCTTAGTGATCATTCTATCATCTGAAGTTGTTTAAACACCAATTCATCCTCCGTGGGACTTAACGACCCGGGAATTCCCTATATTCCTCTGATCTTAAATTGCATTCGTGCTTGAGCAGTTTTAAGCTGATTACGGTCGGCCATTCACAAGTGGCAGGTTTGAGTGATTTAGCTTGACTGTTTGGCACGCATCATGATCTTAAAACAAATATCTACAAGTTCTATGAACTAGCGTATCCAATTCATCTTGTCATACTTATTTTCATAAGCATGATAACTTTATCCCATGGGATAATCTAATTTATTGAAAGATACTATTTGTATCTATTTCCTTTCAAGCGTACATCATAACCTAACCTTGCTCAAACCTTGTGCACATCCAAGGTTAAAAATACACACCTCTAGGGCATACACAAGATCTATTGAAGTTGGTAACCTTATTTAGATTCTTGTTGAATAAAAATCCAAAGAGCTTTCTTCAGAATGTTCTTATTTTAACATTATTCCATTCCCTGGTCTTAGATAATCAAATCACATTTAAAATACACACTTCAACTCAACATAAAAGATGTCATCCATTAGATCATACAATTAGCTATGTAATTTGAACAACCTTAGATTCTAAACATAAGATTAAAACATATTGTTTGTTTTCTAAAAGTCAAAACACCCTAGTTAATTTTTTTTTGTATATTATGACATCTCCATCACCTTTGTTATATTGCATATTAGTTGAGTCACATTAAGCCAAGTATTGGTAAACTATCATCTTTTATACACTTTAATAGGCAAAAATAGGAGTTCCCATCTTTCTACCATGAGAATGACTACTGGAGAACCTATTGCACTAGAAACTCAATTTGACCTAACAGTTGAATTACTTCCATGAGAGAAGTTGAGTATGTGGAATCACCCGTAAAAATGGTCGTGTTTAGCCTTAAATGAGCACCGCTAGTAATAGTCTCATATTCATTCTCCAACTTGAAAAATCTGTTTTCCTATACTTGCCTAAAGTAAGTGTTAAAATAATGATAGTTTGCCTCGCCTTAGGAATACCAATCAAACAAATAGAAGATACGAGTTTTATTCCTTTAGTTTATTTAAACCACTTGCATTACACATACATGTGTTGATTACATGTTCTTGTTTAATTGTCTTGACATTTTCTTGGTGTTTGATATCTACTTGATTAATTGTCAAATGTATAAACCCTAGAAAGGTTTTTGTCTTTATGATGCTTTATGCTACGTTATGATTAATCGTAAACATGATTTGCATGATATTTATAGTTGAAGCAATTATGTCCCTTGTATGATATTTCGCACGATTAACGTGTTACTTGTGAACAAATAATATGTCATTTTGTTATTGATGTATCCATGTTTGAAAGTTATTGTCTTTTGTTGACATTCCTTAAATCTATGCATAAGATGGTCTAAATGATACATGCTCTTAAATGTTATAATTTAAACATGGCTTGCATGAATCTCCCATCTTGCTTCTTTTGCGTCTTTGTCGCACCCGTTACTTGCTACGTGTGCACTTATAATTTATCAAAGTTGTAACACCCCCAAATCTCGGTACAGCGGAAGACTTAATCAAGTTTTTGGGGCGTTACATTGGATTGGTATCTCACACAAGTATAGCAAACAAGATAGTCGAATTATCATTCAAAACCAATCCCAAATATAATTATCCAAAACATTAATCCCAAAATGTAAATAAAAGGCCCAAACATGATTTATAAAATTAGGTCCCCATAAATTATCATAGTTTGATTATGATCCTTGAACCACGCCTCCTTGTCAAGCTTCCACAGAACACGTACTCCAAACATCACTTAAATACCTGAGAAAGACATGCTAAAAGGTCAGCTAACGCTGGTGAGTTCTGAAACATATTGGATTTCATAAACACATAACAAACACTAGTATGGATCGAATGAGATAGATAGTTTAGAGAGAGAAAGTAGGATGGGAGCCTTTCTAGAGAGAGAAAGTGAAAGAAAACATAGAAGGTTAGATTAAGTGAAAGGTCCAACCCTCTGCCTTGGGAGTTAGAGGGTATTTATAGTTACATACTACACGTCCTCCTTCGAACTATGGATCAGGCATACAGTGGGTAAAGACCCGTCCTTCCTCCACGGTGTTGTACTAAACTAAACTACGCTAATAACTAACTAATAAACTAACAAATAACGTAACTAACCATATGTCTACGAGCTAACTTATGCTAGATTATATTTGGGGTGACCGATACTTCACTATGGAATTTCCAATTCCTAACAATCTCCCCCTAAGGGAGGTCACCCCATGATTTACATTTTGCATCCTAGCATTCTATTTTATCTTCAGTCTTGAGCTCGTAGACTTTAATTCTTCACTTCCGCAATCTTTGTGCTTTAGCAGTGATACTTTAAAGTCCGCATATTTTGTACTTTAAGTGGAGGCCTTTAACTGATCCACATCTTAATGATCTTCGAGCTTTATTTGAGATCATCAGCCACAGTAAATCTCTGGATCACCCTTTGTTGTGTTGCCTTCATGTGATGTTGTGACATTTGGACCGACATGCTCACACTTTCTGGATCATGACATCTTTTCATCAGAGTAGCGGAAGCTTTTACTGGTTCAAGATATTTGCAGCAGCGTAGCAGAAGCATAGTATAAAAATATCTGAGCCAGGTTATGTAGATATGCACTAGTCATGATTTCTTCAATTAAGTGTGGTTGCTGTGAGCATGCGGCTTTGGATTGACTTCTCAATTCTGATCAGCTGCAACCGTCCAAATGTACCTGCAAACAACAGTTATCGATAAAACACACGAAAGTGTCTTTGATCACTTTCGTTGAATTCAGGTACATGGCCCACGGTTCCCCATTGATCAGTACAAGTAATGCCTGTGATCAGGTATAATTCCGAAGAATCTCCTTGACAGGGTTTCGCAACTGTTCTAGCTGTTTTCAAACCGGAACGTCTCAAAGAAGACAACACGGAGTGACTGAACCAGCGAATTGAGATTCACTGATTGATGAAAAATTGATTTGAAAACAATCGCGTATTGCTTAGAAGAAAGAGTTTTGCAATACGACAAAGGTTTTATGAGAAAGATCAATTTTCAATCAAAAAATACTTTTTGTATTTGAAAAAGAATACACATTCGATGTGCTAGAGAAAAGAAGAGATTTGCACATCGAACGGTTTTTTCAAAAGTATTCGTCAATTCATTTCCTGGACCAAGGTTGATTCAAGAATGAATCGCCCCATTGTTTCTATCCAGTTGTCACAAGTTTGATCTTTTAGAAAAGATCTCACATGTCACCCACCAAGAGCTTGTTTGATGTTGGCTCTAGAAGGATTTTCATCTTCATTGTGAATATTTGACATATCACTTAGATGTTCTGGCAAAACCACATGGATAATGTGTAGGACTCTCAATATATACTTACTTTCGACATTGTGTGAAACAGCAAGTCTTAATTAATTTTGTGTCCTAATGAGATATGGTGGATGATCTATTGGCTCTAGACTCAATTTTGCACATTTGGTTCCTATGCCGGAAACTAGGAGAGGGTCTCCTTCTTTAATATCAACAATCTCTAAGAGAAAGTCGATAGATTATGTAGGTTCCCCGTGAGACTGAAACAAGTCCTTTTAAGAGGAACTTGAGTAGCTTGGGAAGTTAGGTGCAGTGCGTCACTGGGTCCATGACGTCTTGTCTTCAATACCAGTGTTACCTTAGTAGACACCAGTAGCATATGTATTAAACCCGGTTTCTACCCTAAGGTTGAATTATTAGAGGGCTATTTCTTTTCACCCTTTTTCACATTCATTTCTTTTTCATTCTTCAACCCCTTCGGTGCTTACCGAGACTTCATAACTAGAACCTTGTTGGGTTTATTCCAGTTCTAGCTCTATCTCAGTCCACACTCTTCCCATATCACACTTTTCTCCTTTTTTTCATCATACCTAAGGACTTATACACTATCTAGTGGATTGTCCCTGGGTAGATCCCTCCGGCTCTGGAGGGATCGTGGGAACGAATACCTAACCTAACCATCCTTATAACACCATGCATAAAGTAAATTGGTCGGTCTTTTGGTATTGTTCATTCCTTCTCGAAACCAATTGAAAAATCATTTGGAAAATCAATCAAGGTACTTGTGATATAAAATCAAAGCATTTTGTACGTTAATTGTTTTGATCATTTTAGAAATGCTCCCCCTCAACATGTGCATATGATATTGAAATTGTTTAGCACATGGAGGCAAGAGTTCTTTGAAATATATTCTTGATCACAATTTCCGTGGAAAAAGCCATTTGATTTTCTTGGTAAATTCTCCCCCTCAATATGTGCATAGGATATTTGAAATCATTTTATCACATAGAGGAAAGAGATCTTTTGAAGTACATCCACGATTACAAAAGCCATTAAGAAACCATTTAGAAAATCACTCAAGGTACTTTATGTTGAAACATAGAAATCTTTGTACCTTGAAAGTTTATTTTCTTTTAAAATACTCCCCCTCAATATGTGCTTCGAGAATACGAGAAAGAGTTTAGCACATATGGGAGAGCAATATGCACTTTTGAATCAAATCGATCATCATTTATCAAATTTCATTATTAAATCAAAAATTCTCCCCCGATCAAAAATATCAAACCCTTTGAGATTTTGGATCCCAAGTGATTTAATAAGGTTTGTAAAACATGGGAGAATATGTGCCTGATTTAAAAGCTCTTCTGGTTTATGGTTAAATGCTCCTCCTCAATCATGTGCATCATGTAATTGAAATCGTTTGGCACATGAAGGAAGGAGTGCTTTTGAAACAATTACCCTTTAAAACCGATTTGAGATTTAAATCACGAACTCTCCCCCGATCAAAATTTTCAAACCTTTTAAGATTTGTGATCCCAATTGATTTAACTCATTTAGAAAATTTTAGGGGAAAGACGTGGCAAGATTTAATTTTTGAAAAATGACGGATAAGGACCAATTATAGACAGTAAAGATTGTTAGTGTCAGGTATGATAATTTTAAGAGATCCTTAAGTAAAATAAAACAATTTCACAATCAAACAAGAACAGAAAAAATTTCATTTTGGAAGATCTTTGAGTTTTAAAGAGAATCATACCATGACATAACATTAAATCTTTAGATCACCACTTTAATTCGTACAAGCCGGACTTGATAGATGAAATATCGTTTGAAAATAATTTATTTAAAATCACTCTCCCCCTCAATCGATGACCGTAGTCGATGATTGAGTGACTTAAGTTTTGATAAAATAAAGTCCGGTGATTTTCAAGATTAAGTTCAATTTATTTTCAAAACCAATATTTTTCCATTTTTCAAAACAATATTATTTAAAATTGTTTTAAAAAATGTTATCATCCACTACTTGTCCTGCACAAAGATACGTTAGGTGGTTGAGTTGCTTTTGTTGTTGTTGCTGTAGGTTTGGAAGAAAACCATCTGCTGATACAGTGAGACTTCTTACGTTGCATTTTATCATGCCAACTCTCCATAGAGGTCAAATTAAGCTCCGTTTCTTAATTTGATGATGAAGAAAACCATCTGTTGATGCAGTGAGACCTCTTACGTTACATTTTTCATGCTAACTTTCCATATAAGTCAAATTAAGCTTCGTTTCTTCATTTGTCAACCCAAGATATAGTTACCCTTTCCTTTCTGCATCCAATCATATTCTATTGTGGGATCCAGATCGGGAACATTCTTATATATCAATATACATGCATACATTAGTAGACATACAAACAGATATATGGTGGTCGACATCACCCAAACAGCAATCGACTAAGAAAAGTCAATTCAACATATCAATCAGATCATGTAAAGCATGGGAATAATGTGTTTATCAACCTCTAATCATCTAATCCTAACAATCATATCCTAGGCACCTAGTCCTTCAACGTAGGTTAACATGTTTTACATTTAAGTATATAGGATAATAAGATAAGCTCGTTAGATGATATAGATTTGAAAACATTATCCCCCTCAATCAAGGACTTATTTTTAGAAAAGTTTAAACGCGCTAAAGTCATTGATTGAGTTTTCAATTTTTTTACGAAAACTCTGAATTTGATTGATTTTCAAGCAACTCATTTACCACCACTTTTGAAAACAACAAATATTTTTTTGAAAAAATTTAGACGGAAAAACATTTGTGTAGAAACAGCAGTCCTTCAACTTACTTTCCTCATTTGTTTTAGGATAAGTGCACAAAAATTTTGAAAATTGGTTTAGCGCAGCACTTTCCTTTCTTGAAGATCGGGTTGCTATCTGAAACAATAGCAAACCATAGTTTAAGCACGGGTTACAGTCTGAAGTAACTGCAAGCCATCATTTGAAGCCCGGGTTACAGTCTGAAATTATTGTAAGCCATAGTTTGTGACATGTTTTGAAAAGAATATTTACACCTCCTGCTCGAACTTCATCTATGGTCCCGTGCCATTATTGAATGACATTTCTAAGACCTTAGATGTTATCGATACCAGAATACATGTCTTTAGAAAACATAGTTTTAGTATTTTTAAATTTTCTGATTTTTATGGGTTTTTGTTGGTTTTATATTTTTCTATTTTGGTTTTTTGATAAATATTTACACAGATAGATTAGATGATATAGTTTAAGAAGATGATGATACGAGTACCGAGATAAGGATATCGAATAGCACGTCGTAGAAGATAGAATTCGTCATCTGTGAAGATCGTTGTAAGCTCTTAGACGAGGTCTAATATTATATCTAGGAACACATAATAATAAAGGCGGAATATTCAAATATAGAATCAATATTATTATGAACAAGGTTTTTCATTCACCATCTCTAACTAAACAATAATAAAGATCAAAGACTTGATCTAACACTAACTAACTAAACCCTAGGCGTTTATACGCTACGCCTAGGTTACACACACACACCTTTAGTCGACTACATTATGGAAGACATAATTAAAACCTACACCTATGTCCTCTTTATATACTAGAGGATAAGGACTAATAAATAAAACTTCTTTTGCAAGCAAGTCCCTCCATCTTTTTGTAGGTTTCCTTCTTGTCATATTAAGTCCCTCTTGTTTCATTCTTTTTGTCTTTATCAACTCAAACTTATAATTCCCAACAATCTTCCCCTAGTTGATAATGACAAAACCATTCTTGAACGAACTTCCCTAGACGAAGTAGAGAAATTGAGATCAGGGATCTCACCATGAATGAAACAAGTATGTCTTCCTTTGTCTTCCCCTTAATCCATGCCATGTCACTCAAACATCTCTTCCCCTTTTTGTTATTATCCAAATAGGGAATATATGCAAATAATGATCTTGACCACCACGAACCAATATCATACTTCCATTCTAAGACTTCCAATGCTTCAAATCGCCCACCATTACGCACCATAGGAAAAATGGATCCAAAACAGTAGAAAACTCCAACTAGTAGTAGTAATAATGATCAACAGTAGTAAAAATCAAACACTTCCCCTTGAGTGATGCATGTAGATGATTAAACATTTAACAATAAGCTTCCCTTAAAAACTCATATATTAACCATCTTCTTGATTCTTCAAATCGGTAAGCTCCTTGTAATGATCACTTGTGAAGAAAACCAAATATAACAAACTTGATGAAGAAGTAGAATTTCCCAAACTTGTGTCTTAAATCTTGTACTATCCACGGAACTCCATACTTATACGAATCACCAAATATAAGTAGACCGCAATCCCTTGACAAGAATCCTCAACTAGTATGAGACACTGAGCATTATAATGTAACTCCTTCAAGTGATAGCGAATGTGTGCATAGAGCATCATAAGAAAAATCACACATTGCTAGATTCATCAAGCTAGATGATAAGAAGACAAACCAAGTAATTCCACTTCACCTTCAAATAAGTGATAAATAATCCTCTTCGTAATCAATTCTTCAATAAATCAAATACGAGCCTTTTAAATCTTTTAAGAACATAAATTTCTTCCTGTGTGTGTGAACCAAACAACCATTATGTGTGTGTGTCAGCCAAAAATCCATAACCATTATGCTCGACTTCCCCTTAATTCCAAATCAGTCCTATTAGCAACACTATTTTCTGTCACTAAACTGTCACAAATTCGTCACCAACCTGTCACAATTGCAATTAGTGACGCTGTTTCTGTCGCTGTACTGTCGCAAATCTAAAAGCAGTACTTGGCATGTTCGAGCAGTACTTTGAAGAAAACGCAGCAGCAGTACTTTCATCTCGTCCAAGCAGTACCTTAATAAGAGTAGCAGTACAAACGTGTCCATGCAGTACTTTGCATTCATGACCAATATTAACCAACTTACAAAAAAACAATAACTGATCCAACCTGTGTTCGAAGAATTCCCATTAATGTTGCACGTGTCAGAGAAAACAATATTCCCTTTTAAATCTTCGTATGGACCACCAAAAATCATAAACGTACAAATTGTGAAACAAAAACCAATTAAACATGAATAACCAGTACAAATAATCCCATGTGCTCAATAATCACCACCGACCATTCTTAGATTATCTTTCTTGTGTTGACAAATCACAAGACACTTCCACCATAACCTCCATGTACTACATAGCACCGAATCCCAACCTACTCATATCATGTGAAAATTAAGAACAATTTTAATAAGACCAGTATGAGTAGAATCACCAACCAGCGGGGCCCACGACTGATCAATATAGCCAGAAAAATAATATTGACCTTTCTTTAATTTGCACCAACCCATGTGCACGTATGGATTTGATCAATAGCAATTGTTGCCCATAATAAACTTTGGTAGTATATAAAAAAAATAAGAAATCTTAGCCTGAGCATTACTTGTAGCAGAATGAACCACAATTGATTTTAGCCACAATCAACTTCCAAAGTCCCAACAGTCCAAGATAATTAAATCTTCAAGAAAACGACAATAAACGACAAACCAATAATATTGAATTAAAGATCCATACTGACATTGATATTTATTGGTACGAGATTACCTAGATACTTTTGTCGACTTCTTGATTAGGCACCCAAAACAGAACCTTCGACTCATCTTTTCTTCATTAAAAACGACATCAAAAACCTTGAATAAACCTTAAAAATTCGAACACAAACCCAAAGTACTGTTCCAGCAGTCCTTTGAAAATCCTTCAGCATCCAACTTCGACGCCTTATATCTTTTTACTGGAAGCTCCAATTGACGATCCCTTTGATGGAAAGTTAGATTGGTATATAGAGAACATCCACACAAAATTTCGTTACGATCCGACGGTTAACGAAAAAGTTATGATCGTTACAAAACAGTGCTGTAGTAACCTTACAAATTTTCTGCAGCAGACTTCGACAGCTTATAACTTTTGATTGAGAGCTCCGATTGACAATCCCTTTGGTGAGATTAAAGATAGATACACCAAGAAGCTCCAGTTCGAATTTTAGCTCGATCCAACGGTTCAATAAAAAGTTATGCCTTCTGGAAAACAGTGCTGCAGAAGTATTACGAATTTTTTACAGCTTCGAATTTTTCTTCCTTCTTCTTCAAGAAAACCTTGTAGATCCCTAGATATCACGAGCCCCAGGCTCTGATACCACATGTGAAGATCGTTGTAAGCTCTTAGACGAGGTCTAATATTATATCTAGGAACACATAATAATAAAGGCGGAATATTCAAACATAGAATCAATATTATTATGAACAAGGTTTTTCATTCACCATCTCTAACTAAACAATAATAAAGATCAAAGACTTGATCTAACACTAACTAACTAAACCCTAGGCGTTTATACGCTACGCCTAGGTTACACACACACACACCTTTAGTCGACTACATTATGGAAGACATAATTAAAACCTACACCTATGTCCTCTTTATATACTAGAGGATAAGGACTAATAAATAAAACTTCTTTTGCAAGCAAGTCCCTCCATCTTTTTGTAGGTTTCCTTCTTGTCATATTAAGTCCCTCTTGTTTCATTCTTTTTGTCTTTATCAACTCAAACTTATAATTCCCAACATCATCTCTTAAACTTCCACTACCAAAGCTTCCAAGGCTCCAAAATAGAAGATAGAACATGAGTCTTTGAGAAAGAGAGACTTTGGCAGCTTCCCCCCAAGCCGAGAATCCTTTAGCTGAGCAGTTTCAAAGCTTTCTTTCAAGCATCCCTTAGCCAGGTGCACAAAGAAGCACACCATTATCATTGAACTTGCTGCTCCTTTTAAGAATGATCTTTGTGATTCTTCGTTCGGGGTTATATCATCAAGAAGAAGAACAGCAACATATCATCCCACATATGAATAACTCTTCTCAAATTCCTTTTCCACTGAAGTTTGAAGCGATCCATTCCAAAAGGTGTTAAGAGAACAATTCCCCCAAGAAGATGAATTGATGTAGTCAGTCTCTTAGACTAGAGCTCATGAACCCGAATACACATATACCCGAAGACAGAGAAACTTATACCATCAAAGTAGCAGATTAAGTCCAATAGCCAAAGAATAACCCCGATGAATACTTTTCTCTCCCCCTGAAGAAAGTGTATGAAGCTCACGAACCCGAAGTACCCAAATGCCCAAAGAAAGAATAACCGATAACATTGAAGAAGCAGGCCGAATCACTGATTATCTCTGCGGATGACTGTCTCTGCAGATGTCAACTCTGGAATAAGTGATTATATCTCTGAATCACTGATTAAGCACTCAAGTGAAACAGCTGAGCGCCCCTAATGTACACAATTCTCTCTCCCCTAATGATTGCGATAACATCGAAATCATCACACACTTGTGTACCTCTTTTATCTTCAGAAACTTTCTCTTACATCACTTCCCCCACGTAGTTGGAATAATAACACTAAAAGCCTTGATGAGTAAAACCTTGAGTTTCTCTACAGTCATGACATTTGTCTTCCCGGGATATCTTCAATCACTTGGAATAATTAAGTTCATCAAGTTTACTCGCTTTGTGTTTAGATGTGTGTCTCCTTCCCCCTTGCTGGTTTTGACACTTCAGAATCGACAACATATTATACGCCCAAATACTTGAAATCTTTTAGAGAAGACCACATTAAATCTTTGTGAGAATCAACTTGCTGAAGAGTGTGAGCAAGTCTAATTGGGATTGAATCTGACTTTTTACTCTCCCTCAATTAGTGCTCTCCCCTAAGATGACAATCTTTATGATGAATACTTGTGTTGGGATATTAAAGTCAAAGTACTGCTAAGTAAAAAGTCAAAGTACTGCAAAGCTAAAGAACTGATATATTCATTTATGGAAAGCTTTATTATTCTAGAATATTCTTTATGTAGATTACTTGTCGTACAAGGTTACAAATTGTAAACCGACTAGGGTTATCCTTGACCCTATAAAAGGACCCCTAGAATGGCATTAGATATATGTGTTTTTAGAATCCTAAAGTACGTGCATTATTAGAGTTTTAGAGAAGTTCGTTATTAGAGTTTTAGAGTTGTTTAAAGAATCTGTATAACAAGCAGATTCAGAGTTATTAATAAAATCGTTAAAAGTTAAAGTTAATTCTTCTTAGCTTTGTTAAGTAAATTCCGCATACTTAATAGTGTTTGTTCAGTGTTTCATTGTTAATAATTTAGGATTTATCCGAGGTTATTAAACCCTTAACAAGCTATTTAAGTTAGTTTGGTTAGAGTACATCGATCCAACAATTGGTATCAGAGCTTGTGTGGAAACTCTGACTAAGAAGAAACCGTAAAACCTAGATTAACAACAAAACCTAAAGATGTCGACTGAAGTTGTTTCACCCCCATCCATCACCTCACTAAGAATACCAATCATTAAGAAGGGATAATACGACCTATGGAGCATGAAGATGAGGCAGTACATTGCTATTACAGATCATGCACTATGGAATGTAATTGTCAATGGTAATGAAGTAGTTCCAGAACCAATTGAGATTCCTGGACAACCTAAACCACCCAAAGCAGTCTTACCAGCAGCAACAATAAGAAATCAAGAGAAGGCTCTCAATATACTGTTGTCTACTATTCCAGATGGTCATCTACTTAATTTCCATGATGCTAAAGATGCAAAGCAACTCTTGGCTGCTCTCAAGACAAGGTTTGGAGGTAATGATGCTTCCAAGAAGATGCACAGAAATCTGTTGAAACAACAGTTTAAAACCTTTACTGTTGGTGAAAGAGAGAGTCTCGATGCAGCCTATGATCGATTTCAAAATCTTCTTAGCATGCTGGAGCTGTACAAAGCAGAAGTATCTGTTGAAGATGCCAATTTAAAGTTCTTAAGAAGTTTGCCATCTACATGGCATGTGATTGCTACAATGATCAGAGGACAACCTGGATTGGACACTATGGACTTTGATGATCTCTACAACCATCTGAAGGTGTATGAGCATGAGATGAATGGCCAAACAAGTTCAAAGTCTCATAGTATAGCTTTTGTGTCTTCTGAAAAGAGAGGCAGTACTTCCACTAAAAGTACTGCTTCTCCTACTCAAAGTACTGTTGCCTACACTACCCCCACCTTTGCTCAGCAACCCACACCAACAAATACCATCCACTCAGATGAAGTCGTATGCTCTTTCTTTGCACAGCAAGCTACCCTACCTGTTACTTATGAAGAAGATCTATCACAGATTGAAGAGGATGCTCTTGAAGAAATTGATATCAGGTGGCAAGTTGCTATGATCACTGCAAGGATCAAGAAGTTTATGAAGAAGACAGGAAGAGGCATTGACTTCAAACCAAAACAGGGAATCACTTTTGACAAATCCAAGATTGAATGCTTCAACTGTCAAAAGACTGGACATTTTGCAAGGGAATGCAGGTTTGCTAAATATCAAGCAAACATGATGACTGAGAAACCAAAGCTTGAGCTAAAAGAAATTCCTATTATTGAAACAAAAGCTTTGGTTGCTCAATAGAATTTATCAGAGGTTGACTGGAGTGCTGAGTTTGATGATGAACCAGTAACCTATTGTATGGTAGCTGTGGAGGATTCAGTGGAAGAGTTTGACTGGAGCACAGCTTTTGATGAGGAATCTGGACATGCTGCTATGGAGTCTAGAGATGGTTATGGAAGCTTTGACTGGAGCATGGAGTGTGAAGATGATCCTGTTCTACTTTCTATGGTAGCCACTTCACCAAGTTCACCCCCTATTTATGAGGTATGCTCTAAGTGTCATAATTTTTATCAAAAAGTGCTAAATGATTATGTTACTGAAAGAGATAATTATCAAAGGGCTAGGTCTGAGGTAGTTGGTTATCAAATTACTTTAGAGTCTATGGACGCCAAAATAATAACACATGAAAATAATGAAATGTCTTAGGCAGAAAAGTATGAACAACATGATTATCAGTTAAAATTAAGTGAATGGAAGTTAAATTGTAAGATCTCTGAAATTGAGAAACTAACTAAGGAGAGAGATGAATTGTTAGAAAAGTTTGCTGCTTGGGGACAATCAGGTCTTTCTCATGTCACTTATGTTGAAAAACAGAGAAGAGCTTACATTAAAACTGGCCTAGGTTTTGGTATGGACCTTAATAGCATAGAAAACCCACCTAGTGATCAGGATGAATGTGATTTTGAGGATATAACAGCTAGTGATGATGAACTCATTAATTATGTAGACACATCTAGTAATGAGGAATCAATTAGTGAAACACCTCCTGAATATAAGAAAGAAAAAGGTTATCATGCTGTCCCTCATCCCACTGGAAGTTTTCAACCTCTTAGGCCTGATGTTTCTCGTTTTGGAGTCGACAGCCTAGAGTTTAGGAAGAAGCTTATTGGTCAATCCAGGTCTGAACCCCCAAAAGAAACTGTTGAAAAACCTAAGGATAATGATGTTAAAATTCAAGCAGTACTTTCAACTCAAAGTACTGCTACACCTTCAGTAGTACCTTTAGGAAAACCTTTTCAAAATACTGCTAAACCTTTTTGGGATAATTTTGGTCAAAACAGATTTAATCATTCACCTAGAAGACAGAATAGTTTTGTTCATAGACATAGAGGAAGCAATTTTGGGATTACAGGTCAAAAATTATGTTTTGTTTGTTTTAGTCCTGATCATTTGATTAAGGACTGTGACCTTCACTCAGAGTACCTAAGTAAGTTCCCAAAGAACAAAACTGTCAACCAAAAACCAAGGGAGACTAGACCAGCTTGGAATCATTCACACAGGGTTAACCATAGAAACTTCTCACCAGACTATAGGTACCCTCACCAGAGAAGACCTTTTTCAAAACCTCCAGTACCTTCAAATACTTTTCAAAAAACTCAAGCAGTACCTTCTCAAAGTACTGCTAGATTTTCAAACAATCAAGGTACTGTACATACTTTTTGGAATGGAAACCCTAGGAGATCTAATTACTATCAATCTAGAAGGCGTTACAACTCCAAGAAAGTAGCTAGATCAAGGGACTCTACTCCAGAATTTTAAAACCAAATGGGTTAAGAAGGAAAGTACTGATGGGGAACAAACAGTACTTTTAGCAAGTGAGAGTGAAACTGAGGTTTTTGATAAAGATGATTTTGTTGAAAAAGAAAAGGAGATTTTTGTTGAAAAAGAAAGTTTTGTTGAAAATCCACCACAAGTTTTGAAACAAAAGATAATGATTGATTCTGTCTACAAAAACTGTGAAGATTACATACTCAAGGAATTTGAGTATGTTACTCCACAAGGGGAACACAAGTCAGTAATGGCTTGGGTTCCTAAAAGACACTAACCTTTTTATCTTTGTGCAGGGCAACCCAGAAGAGGAGCTTAAAGATCATCTAATTGTGGATAGTGGTTGCTCTGGAAGCATGACAGGAGACAAGGAGATTCTGTCAGATTTTAGATCTTATTGTGGAGGAAGAGTTTCATTTGGGAATGATCCTAATGGAGGAAGAATCACTGGAAAAGGAACCATCAAGGCAGGGCATATAGATTTTGAGAATGTTAGATATCTGAAGGAGCTCAAGTTCAACCTTTTGTCAATCTCTCAAATCCGTGACAAAAAGCACCCTGTGTTATTTACTGATACAGAATGTCTCATACTTTTACCTAAATTCAAGCTTGATGATGATAACTTGGTGATACTGAAAGTACCAAGAACCAATGATGTGTATAGTTTGGATATGAAGAGTCTTCACTCTTTTGAAAGAGCTACATGTTTAGTAGCAAAGGAATCACTTGAAGAAGCACATCAATGGCATAGAAGATTGGGACATGTAAATTTCAAGAATATCAACAAATTGGTCAAAGGAAATTTAGTTAGAGGTTTACCTTCAAAGACTTACAAGAATGATCACTCATGTTTGGCGTGCAAGAAGGGTAAACAACACAAAGCTTCATGCAAGAAGCTTGAGGCTAGGACAATTAGAGAACTGATGAGTGTGTAAATACTCATCATTTTTGGGTCAAATCTGAACTGCAAAACGTTTAAAAATGCTCAGAAATGCATCAAAATACTAAAAATATTCCAAAATTGCATTTTATATGTTTCAGATGCAAAATGTTTAAATTCAGACGAAAAATGAGCTAAGTTTGCATAATTGGCAGTTTCAGTCCCCCAAGTTTCAAAAGTTGTCAGAAATAGTCCCTGAGCACTTATTTTAAAAGAAAAGTCACCAAAGGTCCTTTTAAAATCATAACTTGTCATAATTAGTCCTTTGGTGAAAAATGTCAAAAGTTTTGAGAAATTACAAGTTTGGTCCTTCAAGTTTCAAATTTGGCAAAACTAGTCCTTGGAATTTTGAAAATGTCTATTATGATCCTTGTACTATTGAAACTTGGCAAAAGTGACCCTTGAAACAACTTTGAGAAAATGGCAGAATTGGTCCTTGGTCTTTCAGAAATTGCAAAACAAGTCCTTGTATTACAAGCCTTGACCCTTTGGACCTTAAACCCTTGTCAAAACCATTTGGACCCCTGCCAAGCCAATTGACCCCCTGCATTTGACCCACCTTCCTCTATTATTACCACCCGGTCAAACACCCCAGTCAACCCACCCTTTTTCCCTCCAAAAAGTCTCCTTCCCACCTGCTTGCCTGCAACACCAGGCACCCCCCATCCTTCCAGCTCACAAACTCCTCCCCTTATCACTCCACCTCCACCAAACAACAAGAAACATTAAATGCTTCCCTCCCCCTTGCACTCAACCCCCAGCTGTTAAAAACCATTTTGGCGCCAAATTCAATCAAACGGCCAATAATAACTCAAGTCATCCAATGGTTGAGATATTTAGTGGGATTTAATCAGAAGACACGTGGGAAGCTTTTTGGGTATAAATGAGAGAAGAGAAGCAAGAAGAAAGAGTAGTACTTAGTTTTTAATTTCCTTGTATGTCGTTTTTCATTAAATTATCTCAATTAGTGTTTTAAAATGTAATCTTAAGCTTTATTGTATTAAACCTAAGCCACTTAGTCATTGTAACTCATTTCAAGTATTAATTCAAGGTTTCATTTAAGTTTGATGTTTTTATATCCACTGTTAATAAATTCAGTTTCAAGCTCTTATACTCAATGCTCCAAGTAGCATATTTTCAACTCAAATAAGCTTACTTAAGCTGTTTTTAGCTTTTAGTAAGATTAAGAAACATATGCAAGCAATATTCATGTTCGGTCAACAAAAGTCAAACTGAAGCTTAAATTGGAAATGGTGATGACATTGGGTGATGCAGAGTTGATTTGGGTTGGATTTGATTAGAATAGTGGTAGTTTGGTTCTGGTTTAAAGTTGCAATAGCTGGACCAGTTGTGAGTACCAAGTTCTTTTTCCATTCAACTGTTGAATTTGCATATTTGTTATCATTGATATTTGCTTATTATAATTGCTTGATTCAGTGTTATTTGGTTTATAGAATAGTGTTTTAGTAATAGTTGTTAAGCTTAGATTGAATGTCTAGTTAGGATTAGTGAAATTGTGATATAAACTAGTGTTTGGATTGAATAGTTATATTAAGCTTGAGCTTTGGTTTGTGCTTAAAATCTGTCTACTCAGTCTCAATTAGGTCCACTTGAATCATTTTAGTCATCAAATTGCATCTACAAACTCATTTAGTCAAAATTGCATATAATCTGTTCTTGTGCTCAACTGTGTTTGATTCAGTAGCTAGAGTCTTGCAAATAGGTTTAGGAATACTTTAAATAGCTTGCATTAGTCTTAGTTTATCATAATACATCATAATCAGTTCATGAATTTGGATCAAAGTTCATTAAAGTCAAAAATCTCAAAACTGTCAAAAGTCAAAAATTGAAAAAACCATTTTTCCCAAAACTTTGTAGATTTATCATTTGTTAATCCTTGGTCAAGAGCTTTTTGTCTTTTGGATTTAAAAACTTCAACTGGTCAAGAATTGGAAAATGATTTTTGGAAATTTTTTGTAAGTTCTTATAAGCTCCAAATCAGCTCTTCAATAAGCTACTTTTGCCCTGTGCACTGACTCAGTGTATATTGAGTGTGCACAGGCTTCTTGCAGAGCTTGTTAAAAGCTTATTTGAGCTTATCTTGGTCTCATCTTTGGTTTATAAGTAGCTAGCCAGGTCTCCTTCAAGTTCCTACATCTGGTTTTGAGTTTAGCTTATCTGAATAGCTTATTCTCAAGCTTCAAAGTAGTAGCTAAAAATCTGTTTTGGCACTTAATTTCAATTCATCAAATCTGAGTAGCTTGTACTTTAGAGGTTTAGGATAGTTGTAATAAATTGCTTTTGAGTACTTTTAGCATATTAGAGCTTCTGTGATAATTTGATGATCATTTGGTACCTTTAGCTTATTTCAAGTGCTTATTTATAAGCACTTGTAACTGCAGTTTCATAATCCTACACATAAGCTACTGTTTTTATATTTTTCAAAGATTCATAATATTAATTTAAACTTTTATTGAATTTTTCAGATTTTTCTAGCACTGTTTGCTATTTTTCTTCATTTAAAACAGTTTTTAGGCTTATTTAATTAGCTTTTAATACAAATAAATTAGAAAAGTTTCAAAAAAATAAGTTTTCAATTTTCCTAGGTTAAGATAAATATAAAAAGTCAAAAAAATATTTTTCCAGATTTTTCATAGTTTAATTTGTAATTTTTAGCAATTTAATTAGTTTTAAATAGTTTTTAATTCATAGAAAATAGAAAAATAATCAGAAAAATACAAAATTAGTTTTGAAAATTCTATTTAGTTATTTTAGATTTTTCTAAGTCATAATTTCATTTTTCTAGCTTTATTTCATATTTTCTTGTATTTTAGGCTATTATTAAATAAGTAAAAATAGTTTTTAAGTAATAATAATTAAATAAATAGTAATAAAAATAATTTTCTTTTTCTAAAAATTTTCTCTTATCATTAGGTTTGTAAAAATGTCATTCTTATATTTTTAGGATTAATATTGCTTCAGTTTCACATTTTCTTGTGTACTTTACGTAGTTTTTAAGTTAAATTTCATAAAAGGAAATTCAAAAACATCATTTTGCAAATAGTGATAGCGTTTATTTAATATAGTTTATCTTTTTAATTTTCTTTAATTTGCATTTAAGCCCCTGTAATTTGTATAACTTTTTCTTTAGGTTTAATCAATCACAACCCTTTTCTCATTCAAATTCTCTCGATCACTATTCGTTTGATTATTCTCGCACAGCTCGTTGGGACATAACGACCTGGGGAAACACTATACTCTCCTGATCTTCATTGCATTTGGTTCCAGACTGTTTGAAGTTTGTTACGGTTGGCCATTCACAAGTGGTCAGCTTGTGTGACAAAACTTGACCGTCTGGGAGCGAATCAAATTTTGGCGCCGCTGCCGGGGAGCTGTGCTAATTATCTTACGTTTAGCAGATTAGTGATTTGAATATTCACTCCTTGTTCATACCATCTATATATGTTTATATTTTCTTATAAAAATCCAAAAATCCAAAAACATTTTAAAATCAGTTTTCAACAAACACAAAAACCCAAAAAGATTTTCTTTCTTATTTTTACAAAATGTTTTTCAAAAATACCAAAAATATTCCTCTTTACCCTCTTACCCTTTTTGATTCTTTATCCCTTTACCCTCTATCCATTTGATTCTAACTTCTTCTATTCCAATGGAATCGTTTATTCCTTGTGTCGGTTGTGGTGAGCCTCTTTTTGGTTCACCATGTCGCTGGTGTACGTGTGTACAGTGTGGTAATGATATTCGGAACGGGAGTTGTTTGTTTTGTGGTTCGAGGAATTCATTTGATTATGATCCTAATCCGAACTCATTTAACGACCCCTCAAATTTTTCCAATTACCCACCACAGCCCGACTTATCTTCATATAATCAACATAACTGCTGTGAATTTTGTGGAGGTCCTCACCAAGGATTTGAGTGTCAATCCGGAAACACGTTTGTCTATGAACAGTTTTCCAGTGATGCTCAGAACTTTGGTTATGACCAATATCCATATAATTCGCCAATCCAGGCTCAACAGTTTTACTGTTGTGAGAATTGTGGAGGTCCTCATGATAATTTTCAATGTCAACCGTGGAATCAAAATTACTATACTTCCGGTTTTGACAATTTCCAACCTCCACAGCACCATACGGTTCAAACTCCACCATAGCCGTTGCCTAAAGAAATTTCCCAAGATTTTGAAACCGCAATGAAAACACTTGATGATATAATTCAAAACTTTAAGAATCAAGTGAGTGGTGAGAAAACCATAGGAGAATTGCTAGCCGAAGACCGAGAGGCTCGCAAATCTAGGGAAGAATTATTAGTCCTAGAGCATGCAGCTCTAAGGCGTTCCCAATTTCTTAAGGCAGATTTATATGATGATGACGAGGAGAGTTTTTATCCTTTTAAGAATATTATTTCTCAACTCCCTCAGTCAGTTGATATCCCAGCAGTTGAGATTCCATCTCAAACAACTGCTATCACACCCGAAGCTCCTACTCACTCTCTGAACATGGGGGACGAGCATCTTGACACTGTTCCTGAAAAGGAATCGGACGAAGTCATAAAGTCTTGTGTTGAGAACCTTGTCCCAATCCCGAGAGAGTCACAGGGAACTTCTGATCATATGTGTGATTCTTCTTCCCCTCTTGAGTGTTCAAAAGATCATTTTGAAACTTTCTCTGATCTTAGCGACGATTGTGCTTCCTATGGAAACATCGAGTATGTTGAGGCATCACTTCCACAATCTGATGTTGATCATCTTCTTGAGGAGTTCACCGATGAACTCACTCACATCAATCCACTTTCATCAGAAAGTAATGATAGTCTTTTTGATTTCAAAGCCGATCTGGGAGAGACTGAAAGTCTCCTTGATAATGATCGTTCACTCACTTCTTATCCCAACAGTCCAATAGAGAATATTAATCACTTTGTTCCTGAAGCATTCAAAACAACTCTCACCAATCCTCTATTTGAATTCGAATCTGAATTCACCTTGATTTCTGACAATCCAATCTTTGACAAGGATAGTGATGAGTCCACAATGGAACAAGAGTTCACAAATTCACATCATGTGAATGATTCTCTTCATGAGGAGTTCGCCGGTGAACTCACTCATATCATGACTCCGCCGGAGTATGATCGCTTGGATGGCAAAAATCATGATCGGGGGGAAAAGTTCTCAATCATGAGAGTTTGTATTTCTATGACAAATTTTCCAACCCTCCCTCCCGAGATGCTTTCCAAACCAAAGAGCTCAACCGATAAAATCCAAACGAGTGCAACTGCACTTGATCCTGAGGAAGAAGATCTTATCATGATCGTCATCATGACTTTCTTTCTTTTCTTCACCTACCTGGTGACTTCCTCTCTTCTTCACTCGTTCGGGAGTGAGGACACTATCTTTGACCCCGGCATTTTCATTTATTATTTGTAAGCCGGATCTCTCTATATCTCATCGGTGTGGAACTTTCGCGTACTTCAATGTTTATCCAAACATCTTGAATGAAAGTCCGATGGAGATTGTCTCTTCCACTTACTTCCCCATGAACCAATTAATTCGGGGTCGAGTCAAGCTAGCGACTCGGTAATCAAAAACAGTAGTTAAACATGGGTTTTCACCCGTGTGTACCACCCTAGTGTGGGGGAGTTGCCCCCCGCTGTTGTATATAAGTTTTATATAAAAAAAAAAGGTTTCAAATAATGGCCGTAGTATTTCCCTTTTACGTTCTATGTTTCGGCATAACCGCCGGTACTTTGAATATTGAGGGCAATATTCATTTCTAGTGTGGGGGGGGGGGAATTCTCACGAATTTTATCATGTAATTATACCACCCAATTCCCCCATTTTTGGCCAAATTTTTTTTGGAGTAAGTGTTTTGCACTTACTCAGCTTATGGTTATCAGTCCACCATGTCTAATAAACAAAAGGATTGGCTAATCCAGGAGCAAACGGCTCTTGGTAAAGATATATCAAATCCGTTGACGGCTTGCAATTTGCCCAAAATTGTATGGTGTTCAGCTCACCATATCTTTAATTAGTAAAGAGTTGGCTAGCCCGCAAGTTTATGGCTTGTGGTAAAGGCAGTGGAAAAACCATAATTGGTAATCAGCTCACCAAAGATAATATTAATAATTTATCTAAGAGTTGGCTAGTCCAGAAGCAAACGGCTTCTGGTAAAGACAAATCAAATCCGTTGGAAGCTGGTGGTTTGCTCAAAATCACATGGTTATCAGTGTACCATAGTTCTTACTTGAACTGAAACATTTGGCTACTCCAGAAGTAATGGCTTTTGGTAAAGAGATTCAAATCCATTAAGTTTTTCTCAAAATATTGCTAGGGACTAGCAATAGTTTAGTGTGGGGGATTGATGAGTGTGTAAATACTCATCATTTTTGGGTCAAATCTGAACTGCAAAACGTTTAAAAATGCTCAGAAATGCATCAAAATACTGAAAATATTCCAAAATTGCATTTTATATGTTTCAGATGCAAAATGTTTAAATTCAGATGAAAAATGAGCTAAGTTTGCATAATTGGCAGTTTCAGTCCCCCAAGTTTCAAAAGTTGTCAGAAATAGTCCCTGAGCACTTATTTTAAAAGAAAAGTCACCAAAGGTCCTTTTAAAATCATAACTTGTCATAATTAGTCCTTTGGTGAAAAATGTCAAAAGTTTTGAGAAATTACAAGTTTGGTCCTTCAAGTTTCAAATTTGGCAAAACTAGTCCTTGGAATTTTGAAAATGTCTATTATGATCCTTGTACTATTGAAACTTGGCAAAAGTGACCCTTGAAACAACTTTGAGAAAATGGCAGAATTGGTCCTTGGTCTTTCAGAAATTGCAAAACAAGTCCTTGTATTACAAGCCTTGACCCTTTGGACCTAAAACCCTTGTCAAAACCATTTGGACCCCTGCCAAGCCAATTGACCCCCTGCATTTGACCCCCCTTCCTCTATTATTACCACCCGGTCAAACACCCTAGTAAACCCACCCTTTTTCCCTCCAAAAAGTCTCCTTCCCACCTGCTTGCCTGCAACACCAGGCACCCCCCATCCTTCTAGCTCACAAACTCCTCCCCTTATCACTCCACCTCCACCAAACAACAAGAAACATTAAATGCTTCCCTCCCCCTTGCACTTAACCCCCAGCTATTAAAAACCATTTTGGCGCCAAATTCAATCAAACGGCCAATAATAACTCAAGTCATCCAATGGTTGAGATATTTAGTGGGATTTAATCAGAAGACACGTGGGAAGCTTTTTGGGTATAAATGAGAGAAGAGAAGCAAGAAGAAAGAGTAGTACTTAGTTTTTAATTTCCTTGTATGTCGTTTTTCATTAAATTATCTCAATTAGTGTTTTAAAATGTAATCTTAAGCTTTATTGTATTAAACCTAAGCCACTTAGTCATTGTAACTCATTTCAAGTATTAATTCAAGGTTTCATTTAAGTTTGATGTTTTTATATCCACTGTTAATAAATTCAGTTTCAAGCTCTTATACTCAATGCTCCAAGTAGCATATTTTCAACTCAAATAAGCTTATTTAAGCTGTTTATAGCTTTTAGTAAGCTTAAGAAACATATGCAAGCAATATTCATGTTCGTTCAACAAAAGTCAAACTGAAGCTTAAATTGGAAATGGTGATGACATTGGGTGATGCAGAGCTTGGATGGGTTGGATTTGATTAGAATAGTGGTAGTTTGGTTCTGGTTTAAAGTTGCAATAGTTGGACCAGTTGTGAGTACCAAGTTCTTTTTCCATTCAACTGTTGAATTTGCATATTTGTTATCATTGATATTTGCTTATTATAATTGCTTGATTCAGTGTTATTTGGTTTATAGAATAGTGTTTTAGTAATAGTTGTTAAGCTTAGATTGAATGTCTAGTTAGGATTAGTGAAATTGTGATATAAACTAGTGTTTGGATTGAATAGTTATATTAAGCTTGAGCTTTGGTTTGTGCTTAAAATCTGTCTACTAAGTCTCAATTAGGTCCACTTGAATCATTTTAGTCATCAAATTGCATCTACAAACTCATTTAGTCAAAATTGCATATAATATGTTCTTGTGCTCAACTGTGTTTGATTCAGTAGCTAGAGTCTTGCAAATAGGTTTAGGAATACTTTAAATAGCTTGCATTAGTCTTAGTTTATCATAATACATCATAATCAGTTCATGAATTTGGATCAAAGTTCATTAAAGTCAAAAATCTCAAAACTGTCAAAAGTCAAAAATTGAAAAAACCATTTTTCCCAAAACTTTGTAGATTTATCATTTGTTAATCCTTGGTCAAGAGCTTTTGGTCTTTTGGATTTAAAAACTTCAACTGGTCAAGAATTGGAAAATGTTTTTTGGAAATTTTTTGTAAGTTCTTATAAGCTCCAAATCAGCTCTTCAATAAGCTACTTTTGCCCTGTGCACTGACTCAGTGTATATTGAGTGTGCACAGGCTTCTTGCAGAGCTTGTTAAAAGCTTATTTGAGCTTATCTTGGTCTAATTTTTGGTTTATAAATAGCTAGCCAGGTCTCCTTCAAGTTCCTACATCTGGTTTTGAGTTTAGCTTATCTGAATAGCTTATTCTCAAGCTTCAAAGTAGTAGCTAAAAATCTGTTTTGGCACTTAATTTCAATTCATCAAATCTGAGTAGCTTGTACTTTAGAGGTTTAGGATAGTTGTAATAAATTGCTTTTGAGTACTTTTAGCATATTAGAGCTTCTGTGATAATTTGATGATCATTTGGTACCTTTAGCTTATTTCAAGTGCTTATTTATAAGCACTTGTAACTGCAGTTTCATAATCCTACACATAAGCTACTGTTTTTATATTTTTCGAAGATTCATAATATTAATTTAAACTTTTGTTGAATTTTTCAGATTTTTCTAGCACTGTTTGCTATTTTTCTTCATTTAAAACAGTTTTTAGGCTTATTTAATTAGCTTTTAATACAAATAAATTAGAAAAGTTTCAAAAAAATAAGTTTTCAATTTTCCTAGGTTAAGATAAATATAAAAAGTCAAAAAAATATTTTTCCAGATTTTTCATAGTTTAATTTGTAATTTTTAGCAATTTAATTAGTTTTAAATAGTTTTTAATTCATAGAAAATAGAAAAATAATCATAAAAATACAAAATTAGTTTTGAAAATTCTCTTTAGTTATTTTAGATTTTTCTAGGTCATAATTTCATTTTTCTAGCTTTATTTCATATTTTCTTGTATTTTAGGCTATTATTAAATAAGTAAAAATAGTTTTTAAGTAATAATAATTAAATAAATAGTAATAAAAATAATTTTCTTTTTCTAAAAATTTTCTCTTATCATTAGGTTTGTAAAAATGTCATTCTTATATTTTTAGGATTAATATTGCTTCAGTTTCACATTTTCTTGTGTACTTTACGTAGTTTTTAAGTTAAATTTCATAAAAGAAAATTCAAAAACATCATTTTGAAAATAGTGATAGCGTTTATTTAATATAGTTTATCTTTTTAATTTTCTTTAATTTGCATTTAAGCCCCTGTAATTTGTATAACTTTTTCTTTAGGTTTAATCAATCACAACCCTTTTCTCATTCAAATTCTCTCGATCACTATTCGTTTGATTATTCTCGCACAGCTCGTTGGGACATAACGACCTGGGGAAACACTATACTCTCCTGATCTTCATTGAATTTGGTTCCAGACTGTTTGAAGTTTGTTACGGTTGGCCATTCACAAGTGGTCAGCTTGTGTGACAAAACTTGACCGTCTGGGAGCGAATCAAGAACCTTTGGAGATGCTACACATGGATCTATTTGGTCCCGTTTCTGTTACAAGTCTAAACAAGAAAAAGTACTGCTTGGTTGTGACAGATGATTGCAGTAGATTCAGTTGGGTATTTTTCTTGGGATTTAAAGATGACACTTTTGATGCAATTCATGATCTAATCATAGCCCTTGAAAACCAATTGAGACTCAAAGTTAGAGGTATTAGATGTGATAATGGGACTGAATTCAAGAACAAGCTTATGGATGAATTTTATGCCAACAAAGGGATCAAGAGGGAGTTCAGCATTGCAAGAACACCACAGCAGAATGGTGTTGCAGAGAGAAATAATAGAACTTTGATTGAAGCAGCCAGAACAATGCTTGCAGATTCACAATTACCTATTCAATTCTGGGCTGAAGCTGTAAGTACTGCTTGCTATGTGCTTAACAGAGTATCAGTCACCAAGCCTCAGATGAAGACACCTTATGAGTTGCTGATGGGAAACAAACCCAACATTCGATTTATGAAGCCTTTTGGATGCCCTCTAACTATTCTCAACACAATTGATAATTTGGGAAAATTTGATGGCAAGTCAAAAGAAGGATACTTATTGGGGTATTGCACCAACAGCAAAGGATTTAGAGTGTACAACATAGTCACCAAGAAAGTTCAAGATTGTCTTCATGTTGAATTTTTAGAAGATCAAGAAAATCAGAAGGGTAAAGGTCCTGATTGGATGTTTGATCTTGAAGTTTTGACTCCTTCTATGATCTATGTACCTGTTAGAGAAGAAAATCAACCTGTACACAATGGAGAAGATTTACAGTATGTTGTTCATGGAGTCCATATTAGACCTGATGCTGTTCATGATGAAGAACCTAAAACTGTTGAGAAGGAGAAAAGTACTGATGAGCCAAAATCCTCGTTGTCTACTGAGGATCAGGCTATTCAAGATGAACTTAATCAGATGCTTTTTCAAGATGTTATAGCACATTCTTATGATGATGATCAAAGAAGAGCTTATGAAGAAGCAAAGAAAAAGAACAAGAATGCAGAAACTTCTCATAGTACTTTAGATCACAGTACTTTAGATGACAGTACTTTCGACCAAAGTACTGTTGCACCTGTTGACAGCACTTTGGATGATTTGGATGATCCTACTATGCCTAGATTGGAAGATACTGATGATGAATTTGAAGATGAAGGTATTTTCTCAGATTCCAATGAAGATGCTAATTTCACTAATTTGGGTGATAATTATGAAGTTCCACAGACTCCTATCTTAAGAATTCATAAGAATCATCCTACTGATCAAATAATTGGACCTTCTAACTTTGGAGTGCTTACAAGACGCAAAGCTAAGAGTTTTTCTAAACCTCATAATGCTTTACTTAGCTTTGTCTATAAACAGAACATGCTGAATCAAAAGGACCATCAAACATGCCTGTTTACTTGTTTTATCTCTCAAGAAGAACCCAAGAATATTGCTCAAGCATTAACTAAAGAGAGTTGGGTTGAAGCTATGCAAGAAGAACTTCTTCAATTCAAGCTTCAAGAAGTTTGGGTACTATGTGATCAACCAGATGGAAAGAAAGTAATTGGTACAAGATGGGTTTTCAGAGTTAAGAGAGATGAAAGAGGGAATGTTATCAAGAACAAGGCAAGGTTAGTAGCACAAGGCTACAGAAAAGAAGAAGGAGTAGATTATGATGAAGTATTTGCTCCTGTAGCAAGGATTGAAGCCATTCGAATCTTCCTTGCTTTTGCATCATATATGGGATTTCAGGTTTGTCAAATGGATGTCAATAGTGCCTTTTTATATGGCAAGATTACAGAGGAGGTGTATGTTAAACAACCTCCTGGTTTTGAAGATCCTGCACATCCAAACAAAGTCTATAAAGTGGTTAAGGCTCTTTATGGCTTACATCAAGCACCTAGAGCTTGGTATGAAAGGCTCTCTACTTTCCTGTTGCAACATGGTTACAGAAGAGGAGCAATTGACAAGACTTTGTTCATCAAGAGAGATAAGAAGGATATCATGTTGGTTCAAGTGTATGTAGATGATATCATATTTGGAGCTACAAAACAATCTATGGTCAAGGAGTTTGAGAAGCTGATGCAGAATGAATTTCAAATGAGTTCAATGGGTGAGTTAACTTTCTTTTTGGGACTTCAAGTTAAGCAGTCAAAGGAAAGAATTTTCATAAGTCAAGACAAGTATGTATCTGACATACTTAAGAAGTTCAATTTTGATGCTATGAAGCCAGTCACTACACCTATCAAGTCTATCAACTCATTGGGCAAGGATGAAGATGGTCAACCAGTTGAAGTCAAGTTGTATAGATCAATGATTGGCTGTCTTATGTACCTAACTGCATCTAGGCCTGATATCATGTTTGATGTTTGTTTATGTGCAAGATATCAAGTCTCACCTAAGGTCTCCCATATGAATGCAGTGAAACAAATTTTTAGTTATTTGAAACAACAACCTAAGTTGGGGTTGTGGTATCCAAAGGATTCACCTTTTCACTTGGAAGCTTTTTCAGACAGTGATTATGCAGGTGATAACTATGACAGAAGATCAACCACTGGAGGATGCCAATATCTTGGAAGAATATTAGTCTCATGGCAATGTAAGAAACAGAAAATTGAAGCAACATCATCAACTGAAGCAGAATATATGGCTGCTGCAAGCTGTTGTGGACAAGTTTTGTGGATGCAGAATCAACTCTTGGATTATGGGTTCAACTTCAAGAATACTCCTATCAACATTGATAATGAGAGTACAATTTGCATTGTGAAGAATCTAGTTTATCATTCCAAGACAAAGCACATTCAGATTAGGCATCATTTTATCAGAGATTGTTATTAGCATAGGCTCATTAATGTTGTTAAGGTTCACACAGATGATACTGTAGCTGATCTACTCACCAAAGGATTTGATGTTTCAAGATTCAATCACTTGGTGGTGAGCATTGGTATGATAAATTATTAAGCTACATTTAAGGGGAGGACTGGTTGATTAGTTACAGTCCTATGCATTGCTTGAGGGGAGGCAATCTCATGTTTATTTGAAGTGTTTGCTATTGTAAAAAGGGGAATGGAAAAGTACTGCTTTTTGGTTTTATGAAAGTACTGCTTCTCAAGGTACTGCTTTACAAGGTGCTGATGTTCAAGAAGATACTACAGTTTCACCTCCACCATCTCCACAAGCTTCTGCTTATGATTCTCAACAAGAAGAACACCCACCATCCTCTCCCAATGATTATACTTCAACAGATGGGCTTCAAACATCTGGAGGAGATGAGGGAGATGTGGCAACTGAGGGAACTGTTCTCAACACTTATGCTTTATCAAGAGAGTTGACAAGATTGAAGAAATCTTTTGAAGAACAGGCCACTCAAATTAAGCAGTTGAAGCTTGAGTTTAGAAGATTAAATAATTTTGTATGGCCATTAGTTCAACATCATAGATTATGGGTCAAGTCTCAAAGGAAGCAAGGAAGGCCAGTTAGGAAATTTAAGAAGACCACCAAAGCCAAAAAGGTTCAACAGCAATCTTCATTCCAATTGGGGAGGAAATTGGAAGATAAGAATTTGAATGAAGAAGCTAAACCTCAAGGTACTGATGTTCAACCTCAAGGTACTGAAGTGCAAGTCAATATTGAAAGTACTAAGGAAGAAAGCATTAGAGTTCAAAGTAATGATGATCAAGGTGCTGCTGATCAAAGTATTGGTCTTCAAGGAACATCTCGACAAGAACTAATTACACCAAGGGTGTTAGATTTTGATGAAGAAGCTGGTCTGTTAGGATCCAAATATTATTGTGTTGATGATTCGGGTGGTCTTGGATGATCAAAATACATGTTTGCCATTAGAGAGAGAAAGTTAGAGAGTTGGGTGTTCAAGCTAGAGACTTGGTTTACAAATTATGGAATATTAGATTGAAAGCACCACCCCTTCCATGGATGGAAGGGGTATTTATAGTTACAGACTCAACGACCTCCTATCGGTCTGTGGATCAGGTATACAGTGGGTAAAGACCCGTCCTTCCTCCACGGTGTTGCACTAAGCTATACTACGATACAAACTAATAAATAAACTACTAAATAACGTAACTAACGACAAGTCTACGAGCTAACTTAAGCTAGATAACATTTGGGGTGACCGACTCTTCACTATGGAATTTTCTAATTCCTAACAATCTCCCCCTAAGGGAGGTCACCCCATGTTTTACATTTCGAATCCTAGCATTCTATTCTTGACTTTGTTCTTGAGCTCGTAGACTTCAATTCTTCAATTCCGCAATCTTTGTGCTTAAACAGTGACTCTTCATAGTCCGCATATTTTATACTTTTAGTGGAGGCCTTTAACTGATCCACATCTTTAATGATCTTCGAGCTTTCATTGAGATCATCAGCGACAGTAAATCTCTGGATCACCCTTTATTGTGTTGCCATCATGTGAAGTTGTGACTTTCGGACCGACATGCTCACACTTTTGACTCATGACATCTTTCCATCAGAGTAGCGGAAGCCTTACTGGTTCATGATATTTGCAGCAGCGAAGCAGAAGCATAGTATGAAATATCAGAGCCAGGTTATGTAGATATGCACCAGTCATGATTTCTTCAAATAAGTGTGGATGCTATGAGCATGCGGCTTTGGATTGACTTCTCAATTCTGATCAGCTGCAACCGTCCAAATGTACCTGCAAACAACAGTTAGCAATAAAACACACGAAAGTGTCTTTGATCACTTTCGTTGAATTGAGGTACACGGCCCACGGTTCCCCGTTGATCAGTACAAGTACTGCCTGTGATCAGGTATAATTCCGAAGAATCTCCTTGACAGGGTTTCGCAGCTGCTCTAGCTGTTCTCAAACCGGAACGTCTCAAAGAAGACAACACGGAGTGAGTGAACCAGCGAATTGAGATTCACTGATTGATGAAAAATGATTTGAAAAACAATCGCGTATTGCTTGAAGAAAGAGTTTTGCAATACAACGAAGGTTTTATGAGAAAGATCAATTTTCAATCAAAATACTTTTTGTATTTAAAAGAGTACACATTCGACGTGCTAGTGAAAAGAAGAGTTTCGCACATCGAACGGTTTTTCCAAAAGTATTTTTTCAATCAGAGATACTTTTTGTGTTTGAAAACATAAGTACACATTCGACGTGCTAGAGAAAAGAAGGTTTGCACATCGAATGGTTTTTCCAAAAGTATTCGTCAAATCCATTCCTGGACCAAGGTTGATTCAAGATTGAATCTTCCCATCATTTCTATCCAGTTGTCACAAGCTTGATCTTTTGCAAGATCTCACATGTCACCCACCAAGAGCTTGTTTGATGTTGGCTCTAGAAGGATTTCCATCTTCATTGTGAATATTTTCATATCACTCGGATGTTCTGGCAATACCACAAGGATAATGCGTAGGACTCTAAATATATACTTACTTTCCACATTGTGTGAAACAGCAAGTCTTCATTAATTTTGTGTCCTAATGAGATATTGTGGATGATCTCTTGGCTCTAGACTCAATTAGTGCACATTTGGTTCCTGTGTCGGAGACTAGGGAGAGGGTCTCCTTCTTCAATATCAACAATCTCTAAGATAAAGTCGATAGATAATGTAGGTTCCCCGTGAGAATGAAACAAGCCCTTTTAAGAGGAACTTGAGTAGCTTGGGAAGTTTAGTGCAGTGCGTCACTGGGTCCATGACGTCTTGTCTTCAATACTGGAGTTACCTAAGTAACCACCAGTAGCATATGTATTGAACCCGGTTACTGCCCTAAGGTTGAATTATTGGAGGGCTATTTCTTTTCACCCTTTTTCATATTTCATTTCTTTTTCATTCTTCAACCCCTTCAGTGCTTACCAAGACTTCATAACTATAACCTTGTTGGGTTTATTCCAGTAATAGCTCTGTCTCAGTCCGCACTCTTCCCATATTCTCATTTTTCTCCTTTTTTCAATATTCCTAAGGACTCTACACTATCTAGTGGATTGTCCCTGGGAAGATCCCTCCGGTTCTGGCGGATCGTGGGAACTAATACCTAACCTAACCATCCTTATAACACCATGCATAAAGTAAATTGGTCGGTCTTTTGGTATTGTTCTTTCCTTCATGAAACCAATTGAAAAATCATTTGAAAACTCAATCAAGGAACTTTATGTTAAAACATAAAAGCTTTTGTACCTCAATAGTTTATTTTCTTTAAAATGCTCCCCCTCAATATATGCTTCGAGATACGAAAGCGTTTAGCACATACGAGAGAGCAGCCTGCACCATTGAATCAAAACGATCACCTTTTATCAAATTTCATTATTAAATCACAAATTCTCCCCCGATCAAAAATATCAAACCCTTTGAGATTTTGGATCCCAAGTGATTTAATTAGGTTTAGAAAACATGGGAGAAAATGTGGCCTTGTTTAAATACTCATCTGGTTTTTGGATAAATCCTCCTCCTCAACATGTGCATTGTGTATTTGAAGTCGTTTGGCACATGGAGGCAGGAGTGCCTTTGAAGGACTAAAACCAATTCCATAAAAACAGATAAGAGATTTAACTCACGATCTCTACCACGATCAAAATTTCAAACCTTTTGAGATTTGTGATCCCAATTGATTTAAATCATTTAAAAGATTTTGGGGAAAGACGTGGCTTGATTTAATTTTGAAAAATGACAGATAAGGACCATTTTAAGACATTAAAGATTGTTAGTGTCAGGTATGATTGTTTTAAGAGATCTTTTAGGTAAAATAAAACAATTTCACAATCAAACAAGAACAGAAAAAAGTTCATTTTGAAAGATCTTGATTCTAAAGAAAATCATACCATGACATAACATTAAATCTTTAGATCACCACTTTAATTTCGTACAAACGGACTCTTTTGAAGATATATTGTTTGAAAATATTTTAAATTAAATCACTCTCCCCCTCAATCGATGACCGAAGTCGATAATTGAGTGACTTAAATTTTGAAAAAATGAAGTCCGGTGATTTTCAAAAATTAGTCCAATATATTTTCAAAACAATATTTTCCATTTTCAAAAACAATTTAATCAACTTATTCAAAATTGTTTAAAAATGGTATCATGCACAAAGATACGTTAGGTGGTTGAGAAGCTTCTGTTGTTGTTGCTGTAAGGCTTGGAAGAAAAACCATATGCTGATGCAGTGAGACTTCTTCTTACGTTGCATTTTGAATGCCAACTAAGGTCAAATTAAGCTCCGTTTCTTCAATCACTTAGAAGAAAACCATCTGCTGATGCAGTGAGACCTCTTACGTTGCATTTATGCCAACTCTCCATGGAAGTCCAATTAAGCTCCGTTTCTTCATTTGTCAACCCAAGATATCGTTACCCTTTCCTTTCGGCATCCAATCATCTTCAATTGTGGGATCCGGATCGGGAACATTCTTTTATACCAATATTCCTGCATATGTTAGTGAACACACATACAAATATATGGTGGTCGACATCACCCAAACAACAATCGACTAATAAAAGTCAATGCAACATATCAATCAGATCATATAAATGTATGGGAATAATGTGTTCATCAAACTCTAATCATCTAATCCTAGCAATCATATCCTAGGCACCTAGTCCTTCAACATAGGTTAACATCATTTTTAATTAAGCATATTAGGATAATTAAGAAAGCCCGTTAGATGATGCAGATTTGAAAAACATTATCCCCCTCAATCCATGACTCATTTTATGAAAAGTTTAAAAGCGCTGAAGTCATTGATTGAGTTTGCAAATTTAATAAAAACTCTGAAACTGATTGTTTTTAAAGCAACTCATTTTCCACCATTTTGAAATACAACAAATATTTTTCTGAAGAATTTTAGACGGAAAAACATTTGTGTAGGAACAGCAGTCCTTCGACATACTTTCCTCATTTTGATTTTAGGATAAGTGCACGAAATATTTTGAAAATTTGTTTAGCGCAACACTTTCCTTTCTTTAAGAACGGGTTGCTATCGGAAATAATAGCAAGCCATAGTTTAAGCACGGGTTACAGTCTGAAATAACTGCAAGCCATCATTTGAAGCCCGGGTTACAGTCTGAAATAACTGTAAGCCATATTTTGAGACATGATTTGAAAAGAATATTTACACCTCCTGCTCGAACTTCATCTATGGTCCCGTGCCATTATTGAATGACATTTCTAAGACCGTAGATGTTATCGATACCAGAAGACATGTCAAGAGAAAACATATTTTTAGAATTTTTCAAATTTTCTGATTTTTATGGGTTTTTGTTGGTTTTATATTTTTCTATTTTGTTTTGCTGGTTTTATATTTTTGTATTTTGATTTTTCTGATAAATATATACAAAGATAGAGTAGATGATATAGTTAAAGAAGATGATGATACGAGTACCGAGATAAAGATATCGAGCAGCCCCGTTGTAGAAGATAGAAGTCATCATCCCTAAAACTTTCACCACCAAAGCTTCCGAGGCTCTTGCATTGAAGAAAGAAATTGAACCATCTGAAAGTGAGACTTTGGCAGCTTCCCCCCAAACCGAAAATCCTTTAGCTGAGCAGATTCGAAGCTCTATTTCAAGCTTGCCTTAGCCAGGTGCACAGAGAAGCACACCATTATCATAAATCCCGCTGCTCCTTTCAAGAATAATCACCGTGATTCTTAGTTCGAGGTTATATCATCAACAAGAAGAACAACACCGTATCATCCCACACATAAATAATCTTCTCAAATTTCCATTCTGACTGAAGTCTGAAGCGATCCATTCCAAAAGGTGTCAAGAGAACAATTCCCCCAAGTAGTTGAATTGAAGCAGTCAGTTTCTTTGTATAATGCTCAAGAACTCTCCCAAATACACTTCATGAGGGGAATGAAAACACCTTCCCATGTTCACATTTTTCTTCCCGGATGATCGTGTATGAAGCTCAAGAATCCGAAGTACACTAATACCCAAGAGCTCTCCCGAATACACATCATGAGGGGAATGAAAACACCTCCCCATGTTCACATTTTTCTTCCCTGATGATCGTGTATGAAGCTCAAGTATCCGAAGTATACCAATACCCAAGGAAGGAATAACTGATAACATTGAAGAAGCAAGCCAAGTCACTGATTATCTCTGCGGATGACAATCTCTGCGGATGTCAACTCCGGAATAAGTGATTATATCTCTGAATCACTGATTAAGCCCTCAAGTGAAACAGCTGAGCGCCTCCAATGTACACAATTCTCTCTCCTCTGATCATTGCGATACCATCGAAATCACCACACACTAGTGTACCTCTTTTATCTTCAGAAACTTTCTCTAACATCACTTCCCCCACGTAGTTGAAATACTAACACTAAACGCCTTGATGAGTAAAACCTTGAGTTTCTCTGCGGTCATGACATTTGTTTTCCCGTGATATCTTCAATCACTTAGAAGAATTAAGTTTATCAAGTTTACTCGTCATGAGTCAAACCTTGAGTTTCTCTGCGGTAATAACACTTGTCTTCCCGGGGTATCTTCAATTACTTAGAAGGATTAAGTTCATCAAGTTTACTCGCGTTTAGGTGCTTGTATCCTTACCCCTTGCTGGTTTTCGACACTTCAGATTCAGCAACTCTTTGTAAGTCCGTATACTAGAAATATTTATGAGAAGATCGCTTGAAGTCTTTGTGAGAATCAACATGCTGAATAATGTGAGCAAGTCTAATTGGGGATTAAATTCGACATATCACATTCCCCCAATTAGTGCTGTCCCCTAGACCGACAATCTTTTTGATAAATGCCCAAATTAAGAAGAAGTCTTTAGATCATTAAATGCAACTCGTCTTTAGTCTTCTAACATATAGCAAGAAATGTAGAACAGACTGTAGACTCGACCTTCTTCAAGATTGTCCAGTTGGGGAATAGATAGTTAACATCTTCTTCACACCAAAAAGCATCCCACCAAAAAGCATCCCAATTAACTTACATCTTGCAAATCCCCTTAACTAAAATCCCTCCCAATCAAACAAGAACAGAAAGATGTTCATCAAGGAAATCAGCAATCAGGCCGCAACGAACACACAAGATGGTAACACCAAACTACCAATCACATCAAACAAGAACAGAGAGATTGTTCGAATCATCATGTTGATGTATACGTGAAGCATTAACCGGAAGCACTTTGTCGATAAACTCATCAATCCGAGTGAAGATGTCAACCAACGGCTCTTAGAAGAGAAAAACTCCATGTGAAGATGACCCGATAACAAGAAGCTCGGTTCTTACATGAGTTTAGAGCCGTATGACCATTTATATTCTCAAATATCAATCAACAATGCAAAAAATTCACACTTCTTCTCCCCCTCAAGAATTGCATACGGAGATGCCATTCTTGACTAAATAAGTGAAAATCATCCGAATGTTCTATTCACACTTCTCTCCCGCAAAATGATCACATGATGTCGCCATCTTCATTTTAATCGAGAACGTGGAATGAGAAAACAATCAGTGGTAGCCCGGTTCACTTTATGACTGAAGCGCATGGAAAAAGCATGAAGCATGTTGATGAGAATGGTCATTAATTAGAAGATTTCTCTTATTTAGAAGATAAAGCGCACTGACACGTACACCTTTCTTTTCTTAAGAGTACGAGGCATGAACTATTGTGTTCATACGTCATAAGAAGATTTCTCTTCTTTCCAAGATAAAGCGCACTGAAACGTACACTTTTCTTTTCTTTGGAGTACGAGGCCTGAACTGATGTGAACAGACGTCATAAGAAGATTTCTCTTCTTTGGAAGATAATGCGCACTGAGACGTACACATTTCTTTTCTTTGAGGTACGAGGCTTGAACTGAAGTATTCAAACGTCATTAGAAGATTTCTCTTCTTTCAAAGATAATGCGCACTGAAACGTACACATTTCTTTTCTTTAGAGAACGAGGCATGAACTGTTGTGTTCATACGTCATAATCTCTCTATTTTCAGCTCTTTTGGCAAAACATGTGATCAACCCCATTATCATTCAGTAGGCTCTTTGTAGTGTCAGCTGATGGAGAAAACCCAATATGATGAATTTGACCCTGAAGTAAAATACCCCGAACTCGTGACTTAAACTTGCACATATGAAACAAAGAGCGGTGCCGAGACTTCATGCCCATTTGAATCTCTAAGTACTCTATACTCTTCAACCAACCAACCATCGAGTATAAGACGTACATTACCTCTTGAAAATCCACAATTGAATGTGACACTGAGCACTACAACGTAACTCCTTAAAGTGATAGTTATTTTGTAGTGGTATGAGCCCAATTCCCCCAAGTGGTAAAAGAAAAGGTAAAAGACACCCAACAATAACTAGATTTCCAAGTCTTCGTTTTTGATAATAAGCTCGAACAAGGATCATGAAGAATCTTCATCCATCCATCCCCGATACCTTCAGATACTAAGTACACTCGCCCGTGATATTTCACTTCAACCTCAAATAAATAATAGTGGATTAACGGCGTTGTCACATCTTCTGGTTAACTGCTCAAATCTAGCCTTCTTTGACATTTAAACGAACTTTGATAATGGTTTCATCCCGACCATGGTTAAAAGCACATAACCCCATAAAACCATGTAATGACCAAACTGCCATGACGATATCCAATCACACATCCAATTCATGAAGTACACTCTTTTATCTCTTCTTTGAAACAGAAACCGTAGCACCAGCATCAAAAGAGATCTCGAAATACACTTTCCTTTCTCCAAGATGATTCCATCATTACGGGATTTTACAATTCTATGGTTTAAACCGAGAAATAGGTTCTTTCGCGGGATTTTACAAAACCAAAAATAAACCGTAATATAGATCCGGAAATGCACTTTACTATTACCAGGATGTTTCCATTGTCACGGGATTTTACAAGTCTATGATTTAAACCGAGAAATAGGTTCTTTCGCGGGATTTTACAAAATCAAGACAAAACCGTAAACAATGTCAGCTTGAATGTGTAATGACAACTTTGGTTTCGGTGAATATCTGTTTTAGGGGAACACGCAGTGGTACATCAATGGTTCATTATCCAACATCAACAACATCATCAATCAACCAATCAACACTTTGATAAACACATCATTCACGTATTCTGTCGGCTATGGTAGAGACCACAAGGTGACCTGATATGCCAAACTTGATCATGAAGTAAAATTCCCCAGATTTGTTACTTAAACTTGTACTAATCCTTGTGAAGAAGAAACGGTGTACCCAATGTACAAAACCTCTTGACATTCTCAACAGAGTGAGACACCGAAGTGATAATTACGTTGTGGGTTAAGCGAGAAAGAATCACAACCGTAATTAAATGCCCAAGTCTTCATCACACTCTGTAAATGCCCAGACAAGTCATCTTCGCGGAAGGGTGGAGAGAAAGAAGACGAAATAAGTAAACGCGCCCGAAAAAACTCTTCTTCAAATCCAAATAAGAAATACCGTTCAAACAACCCCGTAGTCACCATTTTCCAGTAAGTACATCAAGCCGCAACATAATAATTTATGTGAAAACGTATACACCAAAGTACCATTCCTCATAGCATAGCAAACCTCGTCGTCACACCGTATCTCATTATCAAATCTCTTCTACAAAACATATAGAATCTTAATCTCATAAACCTCATATCATCCAATCTCATAATTTTAGAAGCTCATTTGTCCAAGATCCAAATCCGATGATATAAGAACCAAGTACAAATTTGTCACCCAAGCATAGGTTCACAGTTAACTTCACTTAGTCCATTCAATTGATGAATACTCATGAGATTAACACCAAGACCATGAGGCCCATGTTCTGTAACACAACCGATCCTCATCCAAAAGTAGTAGACACATGTATGGGCCCAAGAAAGATACACCGGTTGGCCCAAGTACTACATCTACGATCCAGATCCAGACAAAATAAACCCAAGAGATACCCTAATTTTCGAGGTATATAACAATGCCTAATCTCACAAAATCACCAACCCAAAAAAATCCTCAAACAAACCCTAAAAAACACAGTCTGCCTCTCTTAATACTCTCCATCTCCAAAATAATTACCATCCGCCTCCTTTTTCAGAACATCTGCTTCTCTTTATTCGAACACAAAGATAAATAAATAAAGAAGAGAGCAAGGCCACAGGGATGACATGATGTTTAGCAAACTCGAAAATGCCACAGGGATGGTTATGATAGTTTGAGTACGTGAGTCTTAGCGAACCAAGGTAAGTAAGAAGAATGAATTGATTTCGTTGTGATAATGTTTTGCACATGAAATGAATCATAGAAGTGAATTAACAAACCTGATAAGATCATTTCTTTTCAATTCGTTTATAACAAAATTTGATCTATGAGGCACACGTTCTTATGTGAGTAGATCTTTCAAGATCTATGTGTTGTTAGAACCATTCACAAAGATGAACAAAGCTGAGATCTCGTATAATTAGTTTTTCCTTTGACCATTTGATTAGTTGTCATTAAACGAATTAATATGAGATAATAACACCATTGTTATTAATCTTTTTCAAAAAAAATCGGAAATGTTCAAACAGAGGATCAATGATGGATTGATATTGTGGTAGGACCTTCAAGGTCAGATTTTACATTGAGTAGCCACGAATTAGATCTGAGATTCATTCACTTTAATTTTTTGTGTCAAAGTTGCTTGATTGGTAAATGGTTTGAAGTGGTCGAGTCGTATTTGGTATTAGATATGTGTGGTCGTGTGATGTTAGATTGACTGGTATGTTGAATCATCTGCTTCATCTTATTTTCTGTCAAGTCGCCAAGTCAAGTCGCTAACCTGGATCAAGTAGCCACATCTTTTAAACACAACTCGCTACTTGATAAATATCAAGTAGCTACCTTTTAGTATCAAGTCGCTACCAAGATTTTCAAAACAACTCGTTAGGTCAAGTCGCTAGGTTAGGTCAAGTCGCTAGTACTCTAACCAAATCGCTAGCATAACGGTTAAGAGTGTGTCAACAAGTCGCTACATGATAAATATCAAGTTGCTAGGCAAGTCGCTACATTTTTCGAACACAACTCGCTGCACAAATACAATGAATATAGACAACTTGTAAAGACAAGTCGCCACTTAGAAACAATGAATCTGGACAGTAACATGACAAGTCGCTAGCAAGAATTGTGACACTTTCCGATGAGTTTTCCGACCATTTTCCGACCACGTTCATATTTACCCAGAAAATATGACTTTTGCAGAAAAACACTTCATTTTTTAGACCCAGTTTGACAGTTAAAAAACTGACCAAATGACCACCAATATGACTGTTTTGACCACAAGTATTTCACAACAGTTGGAACAAAAAATGTTTAAAGAGTGAAACATATTTGGACTAATGAAAATGACCAGATTGACCAGTGAAACATATTGAACCAAAAATGATAGACAAAAACGTGCAGCCACTGTTTGTATAAAATAAATTCCGACCCACAAAAAATACCAAAAAACAGTTTAAACACATGAACCAAAAACCCACATAAATCATAAAAAAACATAACCTCGATATGAAACCACACAAATCAATACAACACAAAAAAAACCATGGCTCTTGATACCAATTGTTAGGATCCAAATATTATTGTGTTGATGATTCGGGTGGTCTTGGATGATCAAAATACATGTTTGCCATTAGAGAGAGAAAGTTAGAGAGTTGGGTGTTCAAGCTAGAGACTTGGTTTACAAATTATGGAATATTAGATTGAAAGCACCACCCCTTCCATGGATGGAAGGGGTATTTATAGTTACAGACTCAACGACCTCCTATCGGTCTGTGGATCAGGTATACAGTGGGTAAAGACCCGTCCTTCCTCCACGGTGTTGCACTAAGCTATACTACGCTACAAACTAATAAATAAACTACTAAATAACGTAACTAACGACAAGTCTACGAGCTAACTTAAGCTAGATAACATTTGGGGTGACCGACTCTTCACTATGGAATTTTCTAATTCCTAACATGGTCCTTTAACAATTCCACAAGAAGAAGAAGCTGATGCACCTATGGTTGAACATACTGCAAGTGACAAAATTTTTGGTGGACATTCTCCATATAGCTATCTAACTTTCCACCGAAGGGATCTTCGATCTGAACTTCCAGTAAAAGGATATAAGGCATCGAAGTTGGCTGCTGAAGAGTTTCCAAAGTACTGCTGGAATAGTACTTTGATGTACGATTGGTTTGTGTTCGGATTTTTAGGGTTTATCTAATTGATTGATCTGATTATGGAGGTTCGATCGTATTTAAGATTTTCATGCTGCTCACGTGGTTGTCAAGGCTGTTATTGGATTAGCAATATATATGGGCAACTGATTTCATGAATAGAGCGAACTTTGAGTTGGAAGCTTATTGGTCAATTTGAGATAAGTGGTTTTTATGAGTTTATTTGAAGACACACGCTAGGGAGTTAGCTTTTCAAAGTACTGATTTAAAGTACTGCTTATGCTTCAATGTACTGCTTATTCTCAAAATACTGCTATGACGATTTCAAAGTACTGCTTGTTACTGAAAGTACTACTGTTATTGAAAGTACTGCTTGATTAAAGTATTGCTTGGATGCAAAGTACTGCTCTTTGATTTGAGACAGTTTAGCAACAGTTCAGTAACAGAATTTGTGTCACTAACTGATTTGGGAGGAAGGAGTAATCATGATAGTGACAGATTAGCGATAGATTAGTGACAGAAAAAGTGTTCCTAATAGGCTTGTTTTGGATAATACAAGATTTGTTGGTTTTCGAATTAAGGGGAAGCTGAGCATGATATTTTTTATGGATTTTTGGCGACACACACAGAGGTTATTGGTTAACACACACACATGATTGGATTTCGGCTAGAACGTGATTGGTAGTGGATTATACGAGCGTGGACAACAGAGGAGGAGTAATGGATCACTTAACATGGATTACAATTGCTCGTTAAAAATTGCTCCTTCAAGAGGAGTTTATCAGATTACACACATGTTTTGGTGATTGGATATTGGATAGAATATGGTTATTGATTTGAGGGGAAGTCGATAATCTTAGTTTGGTATGAAGTTGTCGACACACATACTTTGACAGATTTGGAATATTTTTTGATTATTGGAAGACACACGTATGATGTTTTGGATTTTGAGTTTTTGGTTGTGACCTGATGTTTATGAATCAGGTTCAAGATAAAGAACTATTCTTCATGTTACTAATGTTTGGTCACAAATGCTATTGTAGTCATCTTTATTAGTATTTTTGGTGGTACTATGTTCTTCATGGCTGGAACTACAACGTATTGGTGATTATGGTGATTAGTTATTCGACAAGTTCGTATGGTTATTTACATGCATCATTCGAGGGGAAGATTTTTACTACTACTTGTTGATATTTGTACTATTGGTTCAAATTTCTTTTGCCTTAATTTCATTTTTAGTTGCGGAAAACTTCATGGAGGGTATCTTGAGGCATTGGAAAGATGGATTAGTCGTATGATATTGGTTCGTGGTTTTGAAGATCAAAGTTGCTTCTATTTAGCGTCTCCTAGTAGATTATGACAAAAATGGGAAGAAGGAATTACATAGAAGATTTGCAACTTGAAGATTCTTGGTGATATTGCATGTTTAAGGGGAAGTTAGTTTATCTTTCATGACATCTTAACTTCAGGGGAAGTTCGTGTTTATTTGGTTTTGTCATTATCAACTAGGGGAAGATTGTTGGGAATTATATTTGAGTTGATTATGACAAAATATGAAAGATGAAGGACTTATGAAGACAATTGATGAAGAAAGAAACACAAGGGACTTACTTGTTAAAGAAGACTTTATTATTTAGTCCCTAGTAGTCAATTGTAACCCTAGACTCTCTAGTATATAAAGAGAGGCAGGTAATTAGGTTTTAAGTGTGTCAAGATGTGAACACCAAAAGTGTGTGTGTGTGTGTGTGTGTGTGTGTGTGTAGGTGTTTAGGGGACGCCTAGGGTAATGGTTAGTTAGTTAGTTCCTAGGCGTATGTTCATGTAAACGCCTAGGTTAGTAGTTTAGAGATGATGGCGAATAACTTTGTTAATAATAACAAACGATGTTTTCTTATTCCGCTGTGCATTATAATCGTTGTTATTGTTATCCCCTAGAGCTTATAAACGATCTTATCAATTGGTGGCTTCGCCCGGTTACGAACCGGAGACCTTCAGTGTGTCAGACTGATATTGCAAAAAGGACCCCTAGATTGGCATTAGAAATTGCAGCTGAGGTATTGCAAAATTTATCAAGACCAAGAGGTGTGAGTATTCCAAGAGTTGCTGAAGAACAACCTCAAGTTTCTCAATCTCAACCTGTGTTAGATCCTAAAGATAAAGGGAAAGGTAAAATGATTGAAACAAAGAAGAAAAAGAAACTCACTTTAGCACAAATAAGGGCTGCTCAAGTTGCTATGAATGAGGAAGCAGCTAGAAAATTACAAGCTGAATTGAATGTTGAAGTTGCTATTGAAGAAGCCAAGGATAAAGAAGCAGCTAAGAAATTACAAGAAGAATTGAATGCTGAAGCTGCTGTACCATTAAAGTCACCTATTCAAGTTTCTGCTCTACCAAGAAGACCAAATCGTGCTAAGGAAAGGAATGCAATGATGGCTTATTTAAAAGGTCAAGGATATATTGGATTGCAGAAGTTGAATTATGTTGATATGAAACAGTTATATGAAGTCATAGAGAAGCTTATCAGAAGAATGTTGATAGTATCAAAGATTTTAAAGATGATGATGCTCAGAAAGAAGATGATAGAAAAGAAAGCTTAAAACGAAAAAGAACAACTGAAGTTGAAGATAAACAACCATCAAAGAAGGTTGAGTTAAGATCTGATACTAATGATGAACTAAGGAATTACTTAAGAATTGTAGAATTTGAGTATTCTAAAGAAGATGCAGAAAAGAAGAAGAAAAAATCACCAATAACTACTTTTGAAGTTGTAGAATCTAAAGATGGAAATTATCTGATGTTTCATAGAGAAGATGAAAGCTTCAGAGTGTTTAATATGCTATGGGATCTATTGCACATAATAGATAGAGAGGATTTATTTCATCTATATCATTTGGTGCAAGAATACTTTGAACACATTCCATCAAAAGGTGTTGGTTTAATCTTGCTTGGAGATCTCACAACTGTTTGGGAAACTGAAGAAACAAGCACTGATGAGATTTGGAAAAATCAAGAAGATTGGGAGATTATTAGCTGGAGATTCTTTGAAGAATTTGGAGTACATGTTCTAGAGTTAGAAGATGGAACTATGATTCACATGTTAGCAGACAGAAGATATCGGCTTACATCAGATCTTATGAGGAGAATGCTAGAGCATGGTATGGAAGTTGAAGAAGATAATGAAACTGCTCTTATGGTCATCAAATTGTTTATTAGATGGACAACTATGGCTGATGATGATGAATAACTGGTATGAATCTTTATTGAATAAATTATTTTTGAAATATCTGTACTTTATTCAAAGTGCTAGCGATCAAACACAGTACTTTCATCAAAGTACTGCTTGCAGCTTTAAACCAGTTAATGATTTTGAAAATAAAACTTTTGTTAAGTGATAAATATTTTGAAACAAAGGTTAAAAGAAATAAATGATTTTTGAGATGGTAACAACAATAGGTTATCAATCCACCATGGTTACAAAAGGATTGGCTAATCCATGAGCAAACGGCTCTGATAAAGATATCTCAAATCCGTTTTATAGTTTCCAACTTGCTAATAAGTTGTATGGTAATCAACTCACCATATCAGTAAATGTGAAGAGTTGGCTAGCCCACAAGAAAATGGCTTGTGGTAAAGGCTGTGGAAAAATCATTATATGGTAATTAGTTCACCATGATTGAAAGAACTAACTAGTCCAAAAGGGTACAGCTTTTGGTAAAGACAAATCAAATCTGTTGATAGCTGATGATTTGCTAAAAATCATATGGTTATCAATATACCATGGTCTTACACACCAAAACATTTGGCTACTCTAGAGTTAATGGCTTTGGCAAAGAGACATCAAAATCCATTAAAATTTCAATTATTCACGTCTCACAGGAGTTTACACACCTGGAAGTGATGAGAATAGACTGAAACTTAAACTGAATTAATGTACACATTGTCATATGTTGCGAGTTCTTTGAAAAAGATGGAGCTTGCTGAATGTTGCTGAAAAGATATTACTGATTAAGGATGATGTAAAGAATGTTACTAAAAGAATAAAGACTACTTTGATAATGACAATCCAAGCACAGTGAATACAAAGACAAATCTGAAGATAAAGAAATAAAGACACAATCTTTCCAAGAGGCTAACAGAAGTTAAAGTTAAATCTACAAAGGAACTTGAAATCAAGCAAGTAGAATTCAAGTTAGGGGAGGATTGTTGGGATATTAAAGTCAAAGTACTACTAAGTAAAAAGTCAAAGTACTGCTGTCGAATTCAAAGTACTGCAAAGCTAAAGAACTGTTATATTCGTTTATGGAAAGCTTTATTATTCTAGAATATTCTTTATGTAGATTACTTGTCGTACAAGGTTAAAAATTGTAAACCGACTAGGGTTATCCTTTAGCCTATAAAAGGACCCCTAGATTGGCATTAGATATATGTGTTTTTAGAATCCTAAAGTACGTGCATTATTAGAGTTTTAGAGAAGTTCATTATTAGAGTTTTAGAGTTGTTTAAAGAATCTGTATAACAAGCAGATTCAGAGTTATTAATAAAATCGTTGAAAGTTAAAGTTAATTCTTCTTAGCTTTGTTAAGTAAATTCCGCATACTTAATAGAGTTTTTTCAGTGTTTCATTGTTAATAATTTAGGATTTATCCGAGGTTATTAAACCCTTAACAAGCTATTTAAGTTAGTTTGGTTAGAGTACATCGATCCAACAACTTGGAATAAGAAGAAGTTTTTAGATCGTTAAATGCAACTCGTCTTTAGTCTTCTAACATGTAGCAGAAAATGTAGAACCGACAGTAGACTCGACCTTCTTCAAGATTGTCCAGTTGGGGAATAGATAGTTACCATCTTCATCACACCAAAAAGCATCCCAATTAACTTACATCTTGCAAATCCCCTTAACTGAAATCCCTCCCAATCAAACAAGAATAGAAAGATGTTCATCAAGGAAATCTACAATCAGCCCGCAACGAACACACGAAATGGTAACACCAAACTACCAATCACATCAAACAAGAACAGAAAGATTGTTTGGAATCATCATGTTGATGTGTACGTGAAGCATTAACCGGAAGCACTTTGTCGATAAATTCATCAGTCCGTGAGAAGATGTTAACCAACGGCTCTAAGAAGAAACTCCATGTAAAGATAATCCGATAAGAAGAAGCTCGGTTCTTACATGAGTTAGGAGCCGTATGACCATATATTCTCAAATATACCTCAACATGTAGAATTATCATATTTTTTTCTCCCCCTCAATAATTGCATACGGAGATGCCATTCTTAATTAAACAAGTGAAAATCATCCAAATGTAGTCTATTCAAACTTCTCCCCCACAAAGGTAACAAATGATGTCGCCATCGTCATTATAATCGAGCAAGTGGAATAAGAGAACAATCATCGGTAGTCCGGTTCACTTGATGACTGAAGCGCTTGGAAAAAGCATGAAGCATGTTGATGAGAATGGTCATAAATAAGAAGATTTCTCTTCTTCGGAAGATAAAGCGCACTGAAACGTACACTTTTATTTTCTTTGAGGTACGAGGCTTGAACTGATGTGTTCAAACGTCATAGCAGATAGAATATCAAGGTTGAGTTACTTGAACCCCCGTCGTTATGAGATATCAATCCATTTGTTATCCATACTTTAAGCCCGTCCATATAGTGAAGGATCAAGTATCTCAAACGAGTAAGGAATACCTGCACTAACATTACAAGCTTGATTGCATATATATTGGTTAGTGACATTAGTATCCAAACCCTTTGGGGTTTCACGGTCAACCTTGATTTTGCCATCGGTAAACAGCTTTCCGGTAGGTATCCACCTAAGTCCAACATCCTTAAACATTCTACCAGATGGAATCCACTTATGGCAAGGTCTAGGATTTTTGATATTCTTATGCACAGTGGAAGACTTATCGTTATTCCTAGACTCCAAAGATTTAGTAGTTGGGATCCATCTATGCGAAGTTTTAGGTTTGTTTTGCTTCATTACATGTTGAACCTTAGCCATGTTAGTAGCCTTAGTGGATTGTACCTTAGCATGTGAATTAGGAAAATGTTTCTTATTTGGAAAAGACTCAGAATTTCTAGTTTCATTTTCTACATGCTTAGCATTCTTCTTCATATAACTACTCTTAGATGCAGGCCAACCCCTAGTCTTTTGAATGTTCCTAGGTAATGGTTTACAACTACTAGCAGTGCCTTAAAATCTCGTGGAATGCATCACCCTAGGTCTTGCACCTAAAATTCCTTTTTTTTGAGTCTGTGCCTTTTTCCTAGCTTCTTTTAGATAATAGTTCTTCCACAAGTCATTCATATCATATAAATTATGGGTTTTAATGCTTGGTTTTGACACTGTTTTCGAACTATTCCTAAATGTACTGGGAGTAGAAGTAACTACATGTTGAGGGTTAATGGAGCTAGAAGCATTATTCTTAGGTAACTCAGGTGAAGTGACTGGTTTTGACAAAACTTGTATCGCATTAACTTAGGAGGCAAGCCTTGTCTTTAAAGATTTTGTTCTTTCAGATATAAATGCAGTAGGTTTGCCTAACAAATGACCGGTCTCTAGTGGGATGAGAAACTGGCTTCCCCAAGTTTGATGGTTTTGTAAACTTAGTGTTCACACTTTTCCCTACGGTTTTTCTAAGCTCATTCTTTAAGGCAACTATTGCAAAACTCTTATCCTGAATTTGAGCTTTGAGTTCATCAATTTTTGCTATCAAAGATTTTGTTTGTTCCACGGACTTAGTTCTAGTTTCATCGATAGAGTCGCTTAGGTTCTTTTGATGCTTTTTCAAAGTCTCATTTTCCTTAAGTAATTTAGCCACATAAATTTCCAATTCATTATTTCTTGTTTTAATAGCATCGATGTCTTGTTTAGTCATGACTAAATTACTTTTCAAATTCAGGATAGAAATGTGTTTCTTCATATTGTAAATGGTTGACTCTTTGTCTTGAAGCTGAGCTTTCAAAGTGTTAATTTCAAAAAGTTCACGGAATTCAGGAAGTTCCGGATTTTTACATGGTTTGTTAAGTTGAAAACTTTCTTCTTTACTCTGTATCGCAATTTCAAGTGAAATGCAATGTTTTTCAAGATTTGAGAATTTGTTTGAAAGTTCATCAATAGCCTTTTTATCAACCATATCTTTTGTTTTGGAACACTTAATCTCAGACTCAGCCTCAGTTACAAGACATTTATCAAAGTCATGATCAGCATCATGATCAGTTTGTTTAAGTACTTTAGCAGATGCATTATGTTGAACGGTTAAGGGTACCTCATTACATGACACATGACACATGTTTAATTTTTGGTCTGATATCTGCATCCACATCATGTGTAACAAGAGTCACTGGACCGCTGGCTGTGTCAAGCTTATCTATCTCTGAGCCTATGTATTCAGTGTCAACTGATCCATCATCTGGTGCTTTACCCGACTCAACACTACAATCTTTTGATTGTACTCGACATTCATTCACCCTTCTGATTTCAGTATCCACATCTTGTCTGACAGGAGTTACGGAACTGCCGGTTACATCATTCTTTGTTGTCTTTGTTATTCTGCATTCAGCAACACCTGATCTTTCAACTGATACATTACCTGACTCCTCACAACTATCTCTCAACTGCACCAAACTCTCATCCACATTTTCATCTTTCAGAGTAACTTCCTCAATATACTTCTCCACATTATCCATGAGATGGATAAGTGTCTCTATGAACACGCTAATTTCCATTCCAGCGTATCTCTTGAAAGACATTTCAGTTATGTCTTGATCATAACCAGATGTAAATTTCCCACTGATGAATGACTGAAATTGGTTGTGGATCACTTGAAGTGTAGCACTGGAACTAACCTTTTGTACCTTTTCTTTATCAAGTTGTTGTTCCAATTGTTCTAAGTTCAATAGTAATGTTCCCGTTAATGTGGATAAATCTTGACGGAAAAGGGCATTGCATGTTCGTTCCATTCCTATCGTGAGTAACATGAGATGTGAGTGAAGTTGTTGATAAGGTTCAAGGCTACTTTCCTTTTGCATGGCATTTTGTAGTCTAAACAGGTGCAATTCTCTCTCTTCAGACTCTGAGCACGAAGATCTCACATCCTCATTGATTGATTCAATCATCTTTAACCGTTCAGTGTAGCATACATTATCATTGTTGTCCACAACATCATACAATTTAAGTACTTCCAAAATCACTGAATAAGGAGTGTAAGACATGATGTTGTTGTGTACACGAGATTTTACAAATTTGTGATTTAAACCGAGAAATAGGATCTTTCGCGGGATTTTACTAAAATCAAGACCAAACTGTTAAGCAATGACCAATAGAACGTGTTAAAATGACTGACGGATCGACACAATGATAGACAATTGTGTGTAAGGTCTTATGATTTTTTGTAGGATTAGCAGAGATGTGGTTTGGTTGTGATTTGGGTTGGTTGTTGCACGATTTTACGGAGAAATTTAGGTCAAAAAACTTAAAAACCTCAATAACTTAGGTTCGGAGCGGATTTAGGCCTCGAAGGATGACCCGAATGAACTTTAGTTTAAATCGTCATGCCATTCTCCTCGTTCTCACAGTCATTTTGATGGGTAGAACGCTGAAAACGGAGTTACGGTTCAAAAGTTATGGCCGTTTGAAGTTTTGTCGGGAAAAGTCAACAAAACGCACTGATGACAAATCGCTACTAAGACAAGTCGCTAGAGTGACAAGTAGCTGGAAGGACAAATCGCTAGAGATACAAGTCGCTAGAGTGACAAATTGCTAGGTACTCAAGTCGCTAGAGACAACTCGCTATGAAGACAAATCGCTAGTTGACAAGTCGCTAGATGTTCAAGTCGCTAGATGCTCAAGTCGCTAGAGACAACTCGCTATGAAGACAAATCGCTAGTGACAAGTCGCCAGATGACAACTCGCTAGACAAAACAGTACGACCACTACTTTGTACTATTTGTCGTTTTGACTCATAAGACAAGTCGCTAGTGCTCAAGTCGCTACCCACAACAAAGACAAGTCGCTACGAATGTAAAGACAAGTCGCTACGAAGAATTCTTGTTCGTGACTCAAGTCGCTAGGTAGAAATGTTCAACAACACCACTTTTCAATCCAAAAACAACCCAACCACAGTGATTCAAACCATCCAAATCAAAACCTAAGCACTTATAATGATTCTAAACACAAAAGTACAATCAAAATCCAAACTTTAACACTAGAAATAGTCCAAATGATGCAAATACCACTAAACTCTTTCAAACCCAAAAACCATATAAAACCACTAGAAATCCAAGAACATGTAAGAGAGATGATCAAACCATGGCTCTTGATACCAATTGAAACATATTGGATTTCATAAACACATAACAAACACTAGTATGGATCGAATGAGATAGATAGTTTAGAGAGAGAAAGTAGGATGGGAGCCTTTCTAGAGAGAGAAAGTGAAAGAAAACATAGAAGGTTAGATTAAGTGAAAGGTCCAACCCTCTACCTTGGGAGGTAGAGGGTATTTATAGTTACATACTACACGTCCTCCTTCGGACTGTGGATCAGGCATACAGTGGGTAAAGATCCGTCCTTCCTCCACGGTGTTGTACTAAACTAAACTACGCTAATAACTAACTAATAAACTAACAAATAACGTAACTAACGATATGTCTACGAGCTAACTTATGCTAGATTATATTTTGGGGTGACCGATACTTCACTATGAAATTTCCAATTCCTAACAAGTTCATAGGTTTAAATTCAAGTTTAAAATAGTGGACCTGTAGGAGTTTATTTGCTATGCGAGACCTAAGATAGATACACATCAATCACATACCAATATCACAATCACAATATCATATCCGACGTCATAGTGGGCCCCTAGCGACACTAGCCAGCACAGCCGTAGCAAAGTCTAGAACAATTGCTAACCCTGGACTAGGTCGAGGTAGAAGTCTACACTTAGCTAGGCAAATGCTATAGCAATTAAGATTGCTACCCTAGACTAAGACAACAGCTACCACATATCTATCTAAACAGTCAAGCACATAAGCAAATCAAAATAGTTTAAAAGGTCCAAAAATAGTAGCATGATTCTCACCCCAAATTAGTTAAAAACATAGATAAAAGTGGGGCTATGAAACTCACCTCAAGCAAGCAACGCACAAATAAACACTAGCAGAAGATAACAGCTAATCACGGCTCAGCAACTATCGACTCGGCATAACCTATTAATGTAAACCAATCTTAATATATATTTCCTAAAATCAACGTTATCTACCCCAATGTATTCCTTTTCTTTATCTCTAAAAATGTCTTGTTTCACCATTAAGTCCTAGCATTTGGTATCATCGTGTGCGTGTATCGACTCAATATGATATCATGAATGCACCCAAACTAACACAATGTGACTCAATGAAACACAATGACACATCTAAGCGATAAGCTCTGTAGTCCAATAAGTTTCGAAATAATTAGTAGACCTTATCGAATTCGTCAACTCGATAAACTCAATCATTTATTCGTGTCGCTTATTATCCCATAAACCGGTCGCATCCTAACGAGTCATAAGGATAATTCGCCCATTAATAACGTTATCCAATGTACCTAGCGGGCTCTTATTAGATTCGTCAACCTAATAAGTCCGCTTCCCACGTGGATCGACGCTATTGATGTTAGGTCATCCTTAACCCATGCACACAACGTAAATAAATTAAATACTTGAAGCTAGTATTAAATGCTCATAAATAGCATATTTCGATAAACGTGTTATTTATTAGGAAACCTTTCCATTTTAAGTCGTTAATTCCCATTTAAAATAGTAAATAACAAGACAAGTCTTGTTATCGATAATTTTGGTACAAAAGCCTCTTTATTATTTATGTTTCATAGTTTATTAACATTTTCATATATATATATATATATATATATATATATATATATATATATATATATATATATATATATATATATATATATATATATATATATATATATATATATATATATATATCGTCAATTTCAATATTAGTTTCATATCGTTATTCGTTTCGAGTCCACAAGCTCGAGTCATGACTTCTCGGCTTTTAATCAATCAATAGTCCAAAATATACTAAAGTCCATGTTACGGCGTTGTCGGGGTCAACAATGACTAAAAAGTCAAAGTAACACCGACGTTACTCAAAGTTGACAATTTATATTATTCGTCCAAGTAAATAATGACAATAGCTCAACTCCATCTCAAATCAACCCAAATCAATCTCGCCAACCAATCAATCTACCAAATATAACCGAAACCAATATTATGACCCTAATTCTCATGACACGGTCACGGTTAAGACCACGTGAACCAAACAAGCTCTAGAAGCTTTTCGGCTCCACGCGTCTCATTCAAACACCAACAACAACAACCAACAAGATACCACAACAATCCGACCCGGACCCTTGGTCCATATGGGTCACGTACGCCACACCCATAACCCATACGTGGGTTTGGTGGCTCGTACGCCTCATCCTACACAACCAAACACTCCCAAATGGCTTCTACTACAACCAAACACAATCAATCAACCTCCAATAATCATCCAAACATCAAACCCATCAACTAATCTAAAACCATTACATGAAACTAAGGCTAAAATGTAAAAACACAACAATATGATACACCACATGATACCAAATCACTAGCTACATGGTTATTGATTTGAGGGGAAGTCGATAATCTTAGTTTGGTATGAAGTTGTCGACACACATACTTTGACAGATTTGGAATTTTTTTTGATTATTGGACGACACACGTATGATGTTTTGGATTTTGAGTTTTTGGCTGTGACCTGATGTTTATGAATCAGGTTCAAGATAAAGAACTATTCTTCATGTTACTAATGTTTGGTCACAAATGCTATTGTAGTCATCTTTATTAGTATTTTTGGTGGTACTATGTTCTTCATGGCTGGAACTACAACGTATTGGTGATTATGGTGATTAGTTATTCGACAAGTTCTTATGGTTATTTACATGCATCATTCGAGGGGAAGATTTTTACTACTACTTGTTGATATTTGTACAATTGGTTCAAATTTCTTTTGCCTTAATTTCATTTTTAGTTGCGGAAAACTTCATGGAGGGTATCTTGAGGCATTGGAAAGATGGATTAGTCGTATGATATTGGTTCGTGGTTTTGAAGATCAAAGTTGCTTCTACTTAGCGTCTCCTAGTAGATTATGACAAAAATGGGAAGAAGGCATTACATAGAAGATTTGCAACTTGAAGATTCTTGGTGATATTGCATGTTTAAGGGGAAGTTAGTTTATCTTTCATGACATCTTAACTTCAGGGGAAGTTCGTGTTTATTTGGTTTTGTCATTATCAACTAGGGAAAGATTGTTGGGAATTATATTTGAGTTGATTATGACAAAATATGAAAGATGAAGGACTTATGAAGACAATTGATGAAGAAAGAAACACAAGGGACTTACTTGTTAAAGAAGACTTTATTATTTAGTCCCTAGTAGTCAATTGTAACCCTAGATTCTCTAGTATATAAAGAGAGGCAGGGAATTAGGTTTTAAGTGTGTCAAGATGTGAACACCAAAAGTGTGTGTGTGTGTGTGTGTATGTGTAGGCGTTTAGGGGACGCCTAGGGTGATGGTTAGTTAGTTAGTTCCTAGGCGTATGTTCATGTAAACATCTAGGTTAGTAGTTTAGAGATGATTTCGAATAACTTTGTTAATAATAACAAACGATGTTTTCTTATTCCACTGTGCATTATAATCGTTGTTATTGTTATCCCCTAGAGCTTATAAACGAGCTTATAAATTGGTGGCTTCGCCCGGGTACGAACCGGAGACCTTCAGTGTGTCAGACTGATATTGCAAAAAGGACCCCTAGATTGGCATTAGAAATTGCAGCTGAGGTATTGCAAAATTTATCAAGACCAAGAGGTGTGAGTATTCCAGGGGTTGTTGAAGAACAACCTCAAGTTTCTCAATCTCAACCTGTGTTAGATCCTAAAGATAAAGGGAAAGGTAAAATGATTGAAACAAAAAAGAAAAAGAAACTCACTTTAGCACAAATAAGGGCTGCTCAAGTTGCTATGAATGAGGAAGCAGCTAGAAAATTACAAGCTGAATTGAATGCTGAAGTTGCTATTGAAGAAGCCAAGGATAAAGAAGCAGCTAAGAAATTACAAGAAGAATTGAATGTTGAAACTGCTGTACCATTAAAGTCACCTATTCATGTTTATGCTCTACCAAGAAGACCAAATCGTGTTAAGGAAAGGAATGCAATGATGGCTTATTTAAAAGGTCAAGGATATATAGGATTGCAGAAGTTGAATTATGTTGAGATGAAACAGTTATATGAAGCTGTTAGAGAAGCTTATCAGAAGAATGTTGATAGTATCAAAGATTTTAAAGATGATGATGCTCAGAAAGAAGATGATAGAAAAGAAAGCTTAAAAAGAAAAAGAACAACTGAAGTTGAAGATAAACAGCCATCAAAGAAGGTTGAGTTAAGATCTGATACTAATGATGAACTAAGGAATTACTTAAGAATTGTAGAATTTGAGTATTCTAAAGAAGATGCAGAAAAGAAGAAGAAAAAATCACCAATAACTACTTTTGAAGTTGTAGAATCTAAAGATGGAAATTATCTGATGTTTCATAGAGAAGATGAAAGCTTCAGAGTGTTTAATATGCTATGGGATCTATTGCACATAATAGATAGAGAGGATTTATTTCATCTATATCATTTGGTGCAAGAATACTTTGAACACATTCCATCAGAAGGTGTTGGTTTAATCTTGCTTGGAGATCTCACAACTGTTTGGGAAACTGAAGAAACAAGCACTGATGAGATTTGGAAAAATCAAGAAGATTGGGAGATTATCAGCTGGAGATTCTTTGAAGAATCTGGAGTACATGTTCTAGAGTTAGAAGATGGAACTATGATTCACATGTTAGCAGACAGAAGATATCCGCTTACATCAGATCTTATTAGTAGAATGCTAGAGCATGGTATGGAAGTTGAAGAAGATAATGAAACTGCTCTTATGGTCATCAAATTGTTTATCAGATGGACAACTATGGCTGATGATGATGAATAACTGGTATGAATCTTTATTGAATAAATTATTTTTGAAATATCAGTACTTTATTCAAAGTACTGCTGATCAAACAGTACTTTCATCAAAGTACTGCTTGCAGCTTTAAACCAGTTAATGATTTTGAAAAGAAAACTTTTGTTAAGTGATAAATATTTTGAAACAAAGGTTAAAAGAAATAAATGATTTTTGAGATGGTAACAACAATAGGTTATCAATCCACCATGGTTACAAACGGATTGGCTAATCCATGAGCAAACGGCTCTGGTAAAGATATCTCAAATCCGTTTTATAGTTGACAACTTGCTAATAAGTTGTATGGTAATCAACTCACCATATCAGTAAATGTGAAGAGTTGGCTAACCCACAAGAAAATGGCTTGTGGTAAAGGCTGTGGAAAAATCATTATATGGTAATTAGTTCACCATGATTGAAAGAACTAACTAGTCCAAAAGGGTACAGCTTTTAGTAAAGACAAATCAAATCTGTTGATAGCTGATGATTTGCTAAAAATCATATGGTTATCAATGTACCATGGTCTTACACACCAAAACATTTGGCTACTCCAGAGTTAATGGCTTTGGTAAAGAGACATCAAAATCCATTAAAATTTCAATTATTCACCTCTCACAGGAGTTTACACACCTGGAAGTGATGAGAATAGACTGAAACTTAAACTGAATTAATGTACACATTGTCATATGTTGTTGAGTTGCTGAAAAGATGGAGCTTACTGAATGTTGCTGAAAGGATATTACTGATTAAGGATGATGTAAAGAATGTTACTGAAAGAATAAAGACTACTTTGATAATGACAATCCAAGCACAGTGAATACAAAGACAAATCTGAAGATAAAGAAATAAAGACACAATCTTTCCAAGAGGCTAACAGAAGTTAAAGTTAAATCTACAAAGGAACTTGAAATCAAGCAAGTAGAATTCAAGTTAGGGGAGGATTGTTGGGATATTAAAGTCAAAGTATTGCTAAGTAAAAAGTCAAAGTACTGCTGTCGAATTCAAAGTACTGCAAAGCTAAAGAACTGTTATATTCGTTTATGGAAAGCTTTATTATTCTAGAATATTCTTTATGTAGATTACTTGTCGTACAAGGTAACAAATTGTAAACCGACTAGGGTTATCCTTAAGCCTATAAAAGGACCCCTAGATTGGCATTAGATATATGTGTTTTTAGAATCCTAAAGTACGTGCATTATTAGAGTTTTAGAGAAGTTCGTTATTAGATTTTTAGAGTTGTTTAAAGAATCTGTATAACAAGCAGATTCAGAGTTATTAATAAAATCGTTGAAAGTTAAAGTTAATTCTTCAAAGCTTTGTTAAGTAAATTCCGCATACTTAATAGAGTTTGTTCAGTGTTTCATTGTTAATAATTTAGGATTTATCCGAGGTTATTAAACCCTTAACAAGCTATTTAAGTTAGTTTGGTTAGAGTACATCGATCCAACAACTTGGATTAAGAAGAAGTTTTTAGATCGTTAAATGCAACCCGTCTTTAGTATTCTAACATGTAGAAGAAAATGTATAACCGACAGTAGACTCGACCTTCTTCAAGATTGTCCAGTTGGGGAATAGATAGTTACTATCTTCATCACACCAAAAAGCATCCCAATTAACTTACATCTTGCAAATCCCCTTAACTGAAATCCCTCCCAATCAAACAAGAACAGAAAGATGTTCATCAAGGAAATCAACAATCAGCCCGCAACGAACACACGAAATGGTAACACCAAACTACCAATCACATCAAACAAGAACAGAAAGATTGTTTGGAATCATCATGTTGATGTGTACGTGAAGCATTAACCGGGAGCACTTTGTCGATAAATTCATCAGTCCGTGAGAAGATGTCAACCAACGGCTCTAAGAAGAAACTCCATGTAAAGATAATCCGATAAGAAGAAGCTCGGTTCTTACATGAGTTAGGAGCCGTATGACCATATATTCTCAAATATACCTCAACATGTAGAATTATCATATTTTTTCTCCCCCTCAAGAATTGCATACGGAGATGCCATTCTTAATTAAACAAGTGAAAATCATCCAAATGTATTCTATTCAAACTTCTCCCCCACAAAGGTAACAAATGATGTCGCCATCGTCATTATAATCGAGCAAGTGGAATAAGAGAACAATCATCGGTAGTCCGGTTCACTTGATGACTGAAGCGCTTGGAAAAAGCATGAAGCATGTTGATGAGAATGGTCATAAATAAGAAGATTTCTCTTCTTCGGAAGATAAAGCGCACTAAAACGTACACTTTTATTTTCTTTGAGGTACGAGGCTTGAACTGATGTGTTCAAACGTCATAGCAGATTGAATATCAAGGTTGAGTTACTTGAACACCGTGAGTTATGAGATATCAATCCATTTGTTATCCATACTTTAAGCCAGTCCATATAGTGAAGGATCGAAGTATCTGCAACTGAGTAAGGAATACCTGCACTAACATTACAAGCTTGATTGCATATATATTTGTTAGTGACATTAGTATCCAAACCCTTTGGGGTTTCACGGTCAACCTTTATTTTGCCATCGGTAAACAGCTTTCCGGTAGGTATCCACCTAAGTCCAACATCCTTAAACATTCTACCAGATGGAATCCACTTATGGCAAGGTCTAGGATTGTTGATATTCTTATGCATAGTGGAAGACTTATCGTTATTCCTAGACTCCAAAGATTTAGCAGTTGGGATCCATCTATGCGAAGTTTTAGGTTTGTTTTGCTTCATTACATGTTGAACCTTAGCCATGTTAGTAGCCTTAGTGGATTGTACCTTAGCATGTGAATTATTAAAATGTTTCTTATTCGGAAAAGACTCAGAATTTCTAGTTTCATTTTCTACATGCTTAGCATTCTTCCTCATATAACTACTCTTAGATGCAGGCCAACCCCTAGTCTTTTGAGTGTTCCTAGGTAATGGTTTACAACTACTAGCAGTGCCTTAAAATCTCGTGGAATGCATCACCCTAGGTCTTGCACCTAAAATTCCGTTTTTTTTAATCTGTGCCTTTTTCCTAGCTTCTTCTAGATAATAGTTCTTCCACAAGTCATTCATATCATATGAATTATGGGCTTTAATGCTTGGTTTTGACACTGTTTTCGAACTATTCCTAAATGTGCTGGGAGTAGAAGTAACTACATGTTGAGGGTTAATGGAGCTAGAAGTATTATTCTTAGGTAACTCAGGTGAAGTGACTGGTTTTGACAAAACTAGTATCGCATCAACTTGGGAGGCAAGCCTTGTCTTTAAAGATTTTGTTCTTTCAGATATAAATGCAGTAGGCTGTCTAACAACAGATCGATCTCTAGTGGGATGAGAAACTGGCTTCCCCAAGGTTGATGGTTTTGTAAACTTAGTGTTCACACTTTTCCCTACGGTTTTTCTAAGCTCATTCTTTAAGGCAACTATCGCAAAACTCTTATCCTGAATTTGAGCTTTGAGTTCATCAATTTTTGCTATTAAAGATTTTGTTTGTTCCACGGACTTAGTTCTAGTTTCATCGGTAGAGTCGCTTAGGTCCTTTTGATGCTTTTTCAAAGTCTCATTTTCCTTAAGTAATTTAGCCACACAAATTTCCAATTCATTATTTCTTGTTTTAATAGCATCGATGTCTTGTTTAGTCATGACTAAATTACTTTTCAAATTCAGGATAGAAATGTGTTTCTTCAGATTGTAAATGGTTGACTCTTTGTCTTGAAGCTGAGCTTTCAAAGTGTTAATTTCAAAAAGTTCACGGAATTCAGGAAGTTCCGGATTTTTACATGGTTTTTTAAGTTGAAAACTTTCTTCTTTACTCTGTATCGCAATTTCAAGTGAAATGCAATGTTTTTCAAGATTTGAGAATTTGTTTGAAAGTTCATCAAAAGCCTTTTTATCAACCATATCTTTTGTTTTGGAACACTTAATGTTGGAATCACTCCTAAACCATAATCAGGTGTTAGTAATTAATATGTAATAGGTAGCTTAATTATGGCCTTTATGTTTGTTATTAGCCTTAAGCTTATGTAGAAGGCCCATGTCCAATAAGGTAAAGGGAAGGAGTGGGAGTGTTGCCCTAGCTCCTTGCCTATAAATACCCCTTGTAAACCTTCATTTGAAGGTTGGTTGTTCAATTCATTTCCTTTCACACATACTCTACGCCTAACCCTTCTTAGTTTTATACGTGTATGTGTGTGTGAGTTGTTCATCCGCCTCTATCTCTTTCATTGAAGCTTGTGTTGTAAATCTAGTGACCTAACAGTGGTATCAATCGCCTACTAGTTGGGTGAAACGTTTTGTTTTTGAAGTGGGTTTAAGGTCCTACGCGTAAAACAACGTATGATACTTTGGTTCGCTTGAAAACACGATTTTTACACTTTTTAATCCAAGATTCTTGTACTTTCAATGTTTTAAGGTGTTAAAATAACTGTTTTAGGCAAAAAGTTTCAAACTTTACGCGTGGATCTAAGTTTTTAAGCGTGTTTTTGTTCGTGGGTGTCGTTCTACGCGTAACCCGTTTAGCCGTTTTGATTCATCAAGTTTCACACTTTTGTGTTATTTTGGTGATATTGAAGCTATTCCATAACAAAAATCTGGTTTAGAAACAAATTTGGGCAAAATCATTTTTACGAGTAAGCTACGCGTAAGTGAAACCCTAATCTTACGCGTAACTTTATCCGTGGTTTGATCTTCACTTTCGTGGTTTACTCCGTGGTTTCTTGCTTGGATAAGCCTGAAAACACGTCGACTTGGGATATCTTTTGCACTGTGATAGTGTAAAAGATCACTTAGGCTAAAAACCCTAAACTTACGCATAAGCATAAAGCTTACGCGTAGAAATCCTACGCATAAGATTAATCTTACGCCTAAGCCTTGTCTTACGCCTAAGGTAATCCTACGCCTAAGTTTCTACGCCTAACTTTGTGTCTACGCATAACTTTAGTGTCTTTTCCTTGCTTACGCGTAAGCTAAAACTACGCGTAACTCTCATTGTTACGTGTAACTTTGGTGTTTTTACGCATAAGTCCTACTTGGTTTATTGTGACTACTACGCCTAAGGATACTTCATCAACAAAGGTTCAATCGACTACAAAGATCCATTTTTTACCAACACAAGTTTTCAACATGTCACAACCACCATACTCTAACTATTTCCCTTACACTTACTCTCAACGTCAACAATAACTAACTCCACAACATCAACAATGGCATCAACAACAAGCAATTTATCAACAACAATTTAATCAACAACATACTCCACAACTTGGAGCAATTCCTCCACCACAAATGGTTCAAACACCACCAAGTTTTCAAGTTCAACCCTACACAAACGATTTCAATCAACATCCATCAAGGAATACTATGAAGGAACCTGATGAGTGTGTAAATACTCATCATTTTTTGTTAATTCTGAACTGCAAAACGTTTAAAAATGCTCAGAAATGCATCAAAATACTGAAAATATCTCAAAATTGCATTTTATATGTTTCAGATGCAAAATGTTTAAAATCAGATGAAAAATGAGCTAAGTTTGCATAATTGGCAGTTTCAGTCCCCCAAGTTTCAAAAGTTGTCAGAAATAGTCCCTGAAGCACTTATTTCAAAAGAAAAGTCACCAAAGGTCCTTTTAAAATCATAAGTTATCAAAATTAGTCCTTTGGTGAAAAATTTCAAAAGTTTTGAGAAATAACAAGTTTAGTCCTTTGAGTTTCAAAAATGACAAGTTTGGTCCTTGGAATATTGGAGATTGTCAAGTTTAGCCCTTGGATTATAATTTCAGAATGTACATTATTGGTCCCTGGAAAATCAGACTTGGCAGTTTTGGTCCCTTAACTACACCTTGGATCCATAGTTAGTCCTAAACCTAATAACTACCCAAACCCAAAATAAACCAAGCCCAAACCCACAACCCGGTCCAATTTAAACCCAACCCGTTTACCCAATCCCTTTTACCCGTTATCCCTTTACCCACGGTTTATAATAAAACCACCCACCTTTTCCCTCCAATACCACCTTCTACATCACCACTTTTTCTGCAACTCAACCACTCTAGCTCACCCTACTCCACGCTTTGTCCCCTCCAACCTCAACAACCTTCCAAAAGGCATTAAATGCACCCCTCCCCCTAATACTCAACCCCAACAGGTCAAAACCATATTTCCCGCCAAAAGTGATCAAATGGCTATAATCTTCCCAAGTTATCCAATGGCCAAGAAAGAAGGTGGGACTTGCTCAGAGAACATGTGGAAGCACTTTTGCATATAAAAAGGAAGAAAGAGATGCAAAGAGAGGAGTTAGTTAGTTTTTATTTTCATTTGTATGTCGTTTTTAATATTAATGTTCTAAATTAAGTTTAAAGATGTAATTTTCTGTTCTTATGTATTCAAACTAAGTTGTTTTATCAATATAATCTGTTTTCAAGTCCTAATTCAAAGTTTCATTTAAACTTCTTGCTTTCATATTCACTGTTGAGAAATTGAGTTTCAAACTCTTGTATTAAAGCTTCTATTAGCTTAATTTTAAGTTCAAACAAGTTTACTCAAGCTTATTATAGCTTTTGATAAGCTTGGGAAACAGTTTCAAGCAATTTTCATTTATGGTCAACAAAAGTCAACTGCTGAAATTGATTTGGATTTGGTGATGATATGGGTTGATGCAGTGTTGTTTTGGATTGGTTTTGGTATAGAGTAGTATAGTTTGGGTTGTGTTTAAGCTACAAGATAAGCTGGACTCATGTGAGTAACTTTAAGTTTAAATTCCAATTCTGTCTTAATGCATTAATCTATTAACAGTAATCTGTTGCTTATACTTGTTGAGTATTGCATTTGTTGGCTTTAATTTAGCTGGTAAATCATGTTTGAATGTTGTCAATGGATTAGATATTAAAAAAGAGTAGATTGCATTTAAGCTTCTTAAAACCTGTGTTTGGTTTAAGCAGTCATTTGGTATTGCAGTGTTTAAAAATTGTTAGACTCATTTTGCTAAGTCCCCTTTAGGCACATTAGACTCATTTGAGTCAGTTATTTGTGCCTACACACTCTCAAAGTCAAAATTCATTTGAGTCTGTCTTAAATTCTTAACTGTTGTAATTTTGTGAAAGCATAAGCTTGATTTGTGCTTAAATGTCATAGACATAGATTGCATTAGCTTTATTTTGTCATATTACATCATAATCAGCTCATGGTTTAAGATCAAAACTCAATTTGGTCAACTTTTCAAATCTGTCAAAAAAGTCAAAAACTGAAAAATCATTTTGAGCCCAACTGAGTTGATTTTTAATTGCTTCATTTCTAGACCAAATCAAATGAAATTGTAGGTTTAAAAAGTTCAGTTGGTCTATTTTCTTATTAACATTTTTGTAGATTTTTGTCAATTTTTTATAAGCTCTATATGAGCTTGTCAATGGGGTCTCATTTCCCCTGTGCACAAACTCAGTATTCACTGAGTGTGCACAGGTTTTGTGCAAGGCTTGCACAGAGCTCAGCTTAGCTCACTTAGGTCTGGTTTTTGGTTTACAAGCACCTGGCCAGGTCTAGTGTAGGTTCCCACTTCTGTTTTTTAGTTTCAGCTTATTAAGAAGCTTGTGCTTAATCTCCAAAGTAGTTGCCTAAATCTGATTTTAGCACATAAGCTCAATTCATTAAATCTGTTCAAACAGCACAATAGAGATTAAGGCTTGTTGTATTTAGTTCATTTTGAGTACTTTTAGCATATTAGAACTTCTGTGATCATTTGGTTCTCAGTTGTGGCTTGTGGCTTATTCCAAGTGCTTATTCTTAAGCACTTATCTTTGCAGCCTCATATTCCTTCACACAAGCCCCTGTTTTTATATTTTTCATAGATTCATAATATTAATTTAGACCTTTCCTGAATTTTTCATATTTTTCTAGTTCAGTTTGCTATTTTTCTTCATTTAAATCAGTTTTTAGGCTTATTTAATTAGCTTTTAATACAATTAATTCAGAAAAACTTCAAAAAAATAAGTTTTCATTTTTCCTAGGTTAAGATAAATATAAAAAGTTAAAAAAGTATTTTTCCAGATTTTTCTTAGTTAAATTTGTATTTTTAAGCAATTTAAGTAGTTTTAAATAGTTTTTAATTCATAGAAAATAGAAAAATAATCAGAAAAATACAAAATTAGTTTTGAAAATTCTCTTTAGTTATTTTAGATTTTTCTAAGTCATAATTTCATTTTTCTAGCTTTATTTCATATTTTCTTGTATTTTAGGCTATTATTAAATAAGTAAAAATTGTTTTTAATTCATAATAATTAGATAAATAGTAATAAAAATAATTTTCTTTTTCTAAAAATTTTCCCTTATCATTAGGTTTGTAAAAATGTCATTTTTATATTTTTAGGATTAATATTGCTTCAGTTTCACATTTTCTTTTGTACGTCACGTAGTTTTTAATTTAAGTTTTATTAAAGAAAAAAATCAAAAACATCATTTTGCAAATAGTGATAGCGTTTATTTAATATAGTTTATCTTTTTAATTTTCTTTAATTTGCATTTAAGCCCTGTAATTTATAAACTTTTTCTTTAGGTTTAATCAATCACAATCCTTTTCCGTTCAAATTCTCTCGATCACTATTCGTTTGACTATTCTCGCAAAGCTCGTTGGGACATAACGACCTGGGGAAACACTATACTCTCCTGGACTTCATTGCATTTGGTTCCAGACTGTTTGAAGTTTGTTACGGTTAGCCATTCACAAGTGGCTAGCTTGCGTGATAAAACTTGACGGTTCTGGAGCGAATCAAATTTTGGCGCCGCTGCCGGGGAGCTGTGCTAATTATCCTACGCTTAGCAGATTAGTGATTTGAATATTCACTCTTTGTTCATACCATCCATCTATATCTATATATATATTTTCTTATAAAAAAATCAAAAACCCAAAAAGATTTTCTTTCTTATTTTTACAAAATGTTTATCCAAAAATCCAAAAATATCCATCTTTACCCTCTCACATCTTTGATTCTTCATCCCTACCCCTCTGAAAACATTTGATTCTTTCTATGTCTTATCCTCACCCTCTTGGTTGTCAATGGTGTGGTGGTCCTTATAATGGTGGCAATTGCCCCAGTTGTAGCATGGTGGAGTCAGGAAACGGGTCTGTCTATAACCAAGATCCCTATTCTTACCATAACACAACTGATTTATTCCATCAGCTACCACACTGTTAGACTCAGCAGTTTTATCTTGTTGAGTACTGTGGTGGTTCACACTCCAGTTCTGATTGTCAATCGGGAAACACGCTTGTCTATGAGCAGGTTCCTGATAACAATTATGACTACCACACATATAACTCACAGCCACATCAGTTTTACTGTTGTGAGTATTGTGGAGGTCCACACTGTAGCTTTGATTGTCAAACAAGGAATCCATTTCCTTGTAACAATTACAACTCTTCGTATCATGACCAACCTCTACAGTACCAAATAAATCAGGCACCACCTCAGCCTGAGCCACTTCCTCAAAATCTTCTCCTTGATCTTTTGGATTTAGTGAAAGATTTGAAGGAATGTAAACATTCCCAAGGTAATCCAAATCAAAAATCCATGGAAGAATTGTTAGCTGAAGAGCAGGCTGCTAAAATAAATTTGATGAGTGTCTAAATACTCATCATTTTTATACTATCTAGACTGCAAAAACATCTGAAAACACTCTGAAATGCATCAAAATGATGAAAATATCACAAACAAGTGTTTTATGTGTTTTAAATGCAAAAATACCAAAATCAGATGAAAAACGTATCAAGTTTGCATAATTGGCAGTTTTAGTCCCTCAAGTTTCAAAAGTTGTCAAAACTAGTCCCTGGTAATTCAAAATCTTGTAAAATGTCATTTAAGGTCCATGAGATTCAAAATTTGTCAAAATAAACCCTTCAAAGTTTAAAATTTACAAAATGACAACTTTAGTCCCTCAAATTTGGAAAATGTCAAATATAGTCCTTGGTTAATTTAAAAAGTGAAATTTATCAAAAATAAAACTTGTACTATTTATAAATGACAAGAATGGTCCTTATGATAAACTTTTGGGAAATTACACTTTTAGTCCCTCAAAATCCAAAAATGACAATTAAGGTCCTTTTAAAGTTTAAAAATGAAAATAAATTCATATATGGTCCTTAGTTTATTATATTTGGCATGTTTGGTCCTTGAATATAACATGGGAACTTGTCATAATCAGCCCCTATACTTTCAGAATATTACACATTTGGTCCTTGGGCTTGTATTACTACTAAACCAAACTAACCTTATACACTAAACCCTTTAACCCAGCCAATCCAAATCCACTAAATACCAGCTGGCCCATATCTAGCCCAAACCCAAACCAGTGTTTAAAATAAAACACCCCCGCCACCATTGCTCCACCTGCTACCACCACCTGTCCACCACCTTTCCAGCTACTTGCCTACCTTTCACCTCAACCTTTCCACCTTGCAAACCAACCCCCCCACCTCATTTAATGCTACTACCTGCTTCAAGACTTTTTCCCGCCAAAAATAACACATGTACGATTGTGATGATTTCAAGTGATCCAAGGACTGGAAAGAGGTGGGAAATGTTTAGAAGTCGACAAGGAGCAGAATGAAATCAATAAATATCAGGAGAGAAGCAGTGTGGATAGAGTAGTAGTGTAATTTTAGTTTAGAAATGTCGTTTTAAATAATTTTAAATTTCTAGTGTTTGTTTAAGCTCTCAAGTACTTTATTCAAGTATTTTCAGTGTAAATGAATGTACTCTAGTTATCAATTTCAGTTTAATCTAATTCTCGGTTTATGCCATTTTCAATTTCAAAATTCTCAAAATATGCATATGTTGTTACCAGTTGTTCTTAAGAGCTTATAAGTTTATACAAGCTCTTAGAAAGACTTTATAAGCTATTAGAAACCATCAACTTCAGTTTACATTCAAAACAGAAAAATTCTCCAAAATTACCTAAAAATTAGTGAAAAATAAAAATCAATTGGAGATGATCAAGAACCTGGTGCAGAGCCAATCTTTGGATTGCTTATTGGTATAGAGCTTCATGGGAAGCTATAGGGAGAAATCTCAGTCCTTGGTTATCTATTTTGTGCATGAACTCATATTGTAAGCACTTTCTTTGAAATTTGTATTTCATAGAAATAGTTATTTAATCTTGTTAATTCTGGTTTAAATCTGTCTAAAAACAGTTAATGTAAGTAAATTAATGGTTTTCTTGGATTAAAATCTTGTTTGTGTGTTAAAAGCTTGAAAACAGTCACTATAAAGGATGTTTGGATTTGTTGCTTGGTTTGTGTTTGAGGTTTGATTTGGAGTGGCAACCTGTTGGTTTATGTTTTCTTAGCAATATTGAACTCATTGCTGTCATCAGTTTAAGCTTTGCACAAGCTCTGAGTCAAACTTACTCTAAATCTGTCTTAAGTCTATAACTGTTATGATTTTGAAGTTCAAATCTCATCAAAGTAGCTTGCAACTTAGTAATCTAGCTTAAGTCAGTCTTATTATAGCTTAAAACAACTTATTCAGCTCATGGAATCAGTTACAATCTCATAAAAGTCAAAGTGTTAGTGTTATTAAAAAGTCAAATTTTACTTAAGCCTGTTTTTGAATAAACTATAGAATTTCAGTGTGTGTTTACTACTAAGTTTTAGCTTAAATCCTTTTGGGATATCAAACTTTAGTTGCTCTAGAAAATTAGAAAAATAATAGCTTACTCTTATTCAGCTTAGTAATAGCTTTTTCATAAGCTTCTTTTTGACCCTTCTCTGAAATGGTGCCCTGTGCATACCCTGCACCACCTCAACAGTGGGCATCACCACCACTTTGGTGGGTCCCACAGGCCACACCAATGGACCCCACTGGTGGTTCTTGGTTCCTTTCCACTCACCACCCAGCTGACTATCCATTTCAGTCAATCTTTTGAGCTTAACACCTGTGGACCCCACTCCTAGATAAGCCTTAATGTTGTCCAATTTTCTGAAATAAGCTAGTTTTTGATTTGCTTAATCTCTGGCTTAAACTGCTTTTCAGAAGTTTAGGATGGTTGGAATAGGTTAGTATTTAGTTAATATAGCATACCCTAGCTTATGTGTTAATTTGGTGTCCATTTGTGGTTTTTTGCTTATTTTGAAGTGCTTATTTATAAGCCATTCCATAGCAGTTGCTTTTTCCTCCAAATAAGCATATGTTTTTATATTTTTTATAAACTTAGAATAATATTTTAGTGTTTTCCTGAATTTTTCAGATTTTTCCTACACTGTTTACTATTTTTCTTTATTTAAAATAGTTTTTAATCCTTTTTAAATAATTTTTAATACAAATAATTAAGAAAAGCTTAAAAAAAATATGTTTTCAATTTTCCTAGATTAAGATAAATATAAAAAGACAAAAAAATATTTTTCCATAATTTTCTTAGCTTAAATAGTATTTTTTAGCATTTTAATTAGTTTTAAATAGTTTTAAATTAATAATAAATACATATAAAGTCTAAAAAAATATATTTTCAGTTTTAAAATAAGTTTTATCATATTTTAGATTTTTCTAAGTTATAATTTCATTTTTCTAGGTTAATTTTGTATTTTCTTGTATTTTAGTGCATTTTAAATACTTAATAAATAGTTTTAATTAATAATAATTAAATAAACAGTTGTAAAAATAATTTTCTTTTTCTAATAATTTTCTTTTATTATTAGGATTGTAAAAATATCATTTTCATATTTGTAGGCCTTTTATTTCTTAAAACTCACGTTTTATTTTGTACGTTTACGTAATTTTATTTAAACGTACGTTTTAGGTTTTAAACGTTCATCACTTTAAAAATAGTGATAGCGTTTATTTAATATATTTTATCTTTTATCTCTTTTAATTTGCATTTAAGTCGCTGTAATTTGTAGATCTTTCCTTTAGGTAATTATCCATTCAAAACCTTACTGATCACTATCCTTAGTGATCATTCTATCATCTGAAGTTGTTTTAACACCAATTCATCCTCCGTGGGACTTAACGACCCAGGAATCCCCTATATTCCTCTGATCTTCATTGCATTTGTGCTTAGGCAGTTTTAAGCTTCTTACGGTCGGCCATTCACAAGTGGCCGGTTTGTGTGAGGTAGCTTGACTGTTTGGCACAGATCAAAATTCCCAAATTGCGTTTGAAAAATCTATTAGGGAATCAATTGCAAAAGAAAAAGCAGCCAGATCTAGCTCTCAATTTCGTTTTATTCCTGATGACAGTGATGATGAGGATACACTTGATATCCTTAAATTCTATAAAGATTCATCAAGTTCATCAGTTGATATCCCAGCAGTTGAGATTCATTCTCAAACAACTGCTATCACACCCGATATTCCCACTCGCTCTCTGAACATGGGGGACGAGCATCTTGACACTTGTTCTAAAAGGAATCGGACGAATTCATAAAGTCTAGTGTTGAGAACCTTGTCCCAATCCCAAGAGAGTCACAGGGAACTTCTGATCATATGTGTGATTCTTTTTCCCCTCTTGAGTGTTCAAAAGATCATTTTGAAACTTTCTCTGATCTTAGCGACGATTGTGCTTCCTATGGAAACATCGAGTATGTTGAGGCATCACTCCCACAGTCTGATCCTCTTCTTGAGGAGTTCACCGATGAACTCACTCACATCAATCCACTTTCATCGGAAAGTAATGATAGTCTTTTTGATTTCAAAGCCGATCTGGGAGAGACTGAAAGTCTCCTTGATAATGATCGTTCACTCACTTCTTATCCCAACAGTCCAATAGAGAATATTAATCACTTTGTTCCTGAAGCATTCAAAACAACTCTCACCAATCCTCTATTTGAATTCGAATCTGAATTCACCTTGATTTCTGACAATCCAATCTTTGACAAGGATAGTGATGAGTCCACAATGGAACAAGAGTTCACAAATTCACATCATGTGAATGATTCTCTTCATGAGGAGTTCGCCGGTGAACTCACTCATATCATGACTCCGCCGGAGTATGATCGCTTGGATGGCAAAAATCATGATCGGGGGGAAAAGTTTTCAATCATGAGAGTTTGTATTTCTATGACAAATCTTCCAACCCTCCCTCCCGAGATGCTTTCCAAACCAAAGAGCTCAACCGATAAAATCCAAACGAGTGCAACTGCACTTGATCCTGAGGAAGAAGATCTTATCATGATCGTCATCATGATTTTCCTTCTTTTCTTCACCTACCTGGTGACTTCCTCTCTTTTTCACTCATTCGGGAGTGAAGATACCATCTTTGACCCCGGCATTTTCATTTATTATTTGTGAGCCGGATCTATGTATACCTCATCGGTGTGAAACTTTCACGTACTTCAATGTTTATACAAACATTTTGAATGAAAGTCCGATGGAGATTGTTCTTCCACTCTGCTTCCCCATGAACCAATGAATGCGGGGATCGAGTCAAGCTAGCGACTCGGGAATCAAAAACAGTAGCATGCCATATGGGTTTTCACCCATATTTCTGACTTCTTTCTATTTTCTACCACCCTAGTGTGGGGGAGTTACCCCACATGTTGTGTATATATATATAAAAAAAATAAAAAAATAAAAAAAAATCTTCTTGCTAAATAATGGCCGTAGTATTTCCCTTTTACGTTCTCAGTTTCGGCATAACCGCCGGTACTTTGAATATTGAGGGCAATATTCATTTCTAGTGTGGGGGGGAATTCTCACGAATTTTATCATGTAATTATACCGCCTAATTCCCCCGTTTTTGGCCAAAATTTTTTTGGAGTAAGTGTTCTGCACTTACTCAACTTATGGTTATCAGTCCGCCATGTCTAATAAACAAAAGGATTGGCTAATCCAGGAGCAAACGGCTCTTGGTAAAGATATCTCAAATCCGTTGACGGCTTGCAATTTGCCCAAAATTGTATGGTATTCAACTCACCATATCTTTAATTAGTGAAGAGTTGGCTAGCCCGCAAGTTTATGGCTTGTGGTAAAGGCAGTGGAAAAACCATAATTGGTAATCAGCTCACCAAAGATAATATTGATAATTTATCTAAGAGTTGGCTAGTCCAGAAGCAAACGGCTTCTGGTAAAGACAAATCAAATCCGTTGGAAGCTGGTGGTTTGCTCAAAATCACATGGTTATCGGTGTACCATAGTTCTTACTTGAACTAAAACATTTGGCTACTCCAGAAGTAATGGCTTTTGGTAAAGAGATTCAAATCCATTAAGTTTTTCTCAAAAGATTGCTAGGGACTAGCAATAGTTTAGTGTGGGGGATTGATGAGTGTGTAAATACTCATCATTTTTTGTTAATTCTGAACTGCAAAACGTTTAAAAATGCTCAGAAATGCATCAAAATACTGAAAATATCTCAAAATTGCATTTTATATGTTTCAGATGCAAAATGTTTAAAATCAGATGAAAAATGAGCTAAGTTTGCATAATTGGCAGTTTCAGTCCCCCAAGTTTCAAAAGTTGTCAGAAATAGTCCCTGAAGCACTTATTTCAAAAGAAAAGTCACCAAAGGTCCTTTTAAAATCATAAGTTGTCAAAATTAGTCCTTTGGTGAAAAATTTCAAAAGTTTTGAGAAATAACAAGTTTAGTCCTTTGAGTTTCAAAAATGACAAGTTTGGTCCTTGGAATATTGGAGATTGTCAAGTTTAGCCCTTGGATTATAATTTTAGAATGTACATTATTGGTCCCTAGAAAATCAGACTTGGCAGTTTTGGTCCCTTAACTACACCTTGGATCCATAGTTAGTCCTAAACCTAATAACTACCCAAACCCAAAATAAACCAAGCCCAAACCCACAACCCGGTCCAATTTAAACCCAACCCGTTTACCCAATCCCTTTTACCCGTTATCCCTTTACCCACGGTTTATAATAAAACCACCCACCTTTTCCCTCCAATACCACCTTCTCCATCACCACTTTTTCTGCAACTCAACCACTCTAGCTCACCCTACTCCACGCTTTGTCCCCTCCAACCTCAACAACCTTCCAAAAGGCATTAAATGCACCCCTCCCCCTAATACTCAACCCCAACAGGTCGAAACCATATTTCCCGCCAAAAGTGATCAAATGGCTATAATCTTCCCAAGTTATCCAATGGCCAAGAAAGAAGGTGGGACTTGCTCAGAGAACATGTGGAAGCACTTTTGCATATAAAAAGGAAGAAAGAGATGAAAAGAGAGGAGTTAGTTAGTTTTTATTTTCATTTGTATGTCGTTTTTAATATTAATGTTCTAAATTAAGTTTAAAGATGTAATTTTCTGTTCTTATGTATTCAAACTAAGTTGTTTTATCAATATAATCTGTTTTCAAGTCCTAATTCAAAGTTTCATTTAAACTTCTTGCTTTCATATTCACTGTTGAGAAATTGAGTTTCAAACTCTTGTATTAAAGCTTCTATTAGCTTATTTTTAAGTTCAAACAAGTTTACTCAAGCTTATTATAGCTTTTGATAAGCTTGGGAAACAGTTTCAAGCAATTTTCATTTATGGTCAACAAAAGTCAACTGCTGAGATTGATTTGGATTTGGTGATGATATGGGTTGATGCAGTGCTGTTTTGGATTGGTTTTGGTATAGAGTAGTATAGTTTGGGTTGTGTTTAAGCTACAAGATAAGCTGGACTCATGTGAGTAACTTTAAGTTTAAATTCCAATTCTGTCTTAATGCATTAATCTATTAATAGTAATCTATTGCTTATACTTGTTGAGTATTGCATTTGTTGGCTTTAATTTAGCTGGTAAATCATGTTTGAATGCTGTCAATGGATTAGATATTAAAAAAGAGTAGATTGCATTTAAGCTTCTTAAAACCTGTGTTTGGTTTAAGCAGTCATTTGGTATTGCAGTGTTTAAAAATTGTTAGACTCAGTTTGCTAAGTCCCCTTTAGGCACATTAGACTCATTTGAGTCAGTTATTTGTGCCTACACACTCTCAAAGTCAAAATTCATTTGAGTCTGTCTTAAATTCTTAACTGTTGTAATTTTGTGAAAGCATAAGCTTGATTTGTGCTTAAATATCATAGACATAGATTGCATTAGCTTTATTTTGTCATATTACATCATAATCAGCTCATGGTTTAAGATCAAAACTCAATTTGGTCAACTTTTCAAATCTGTAAAAAAAAGTCAAAAACTGAAAAATCATTTTGAGCCCAACTGAGTTGATTTTTAATTGCTTCATTTCTAGACCAAATCAAATGAAATTGTAGGTTTAAAAAGTTCAGTTGGTCTATTTTCTTATTAACATTTTTGTAGATTTTTGTCAATTTTTTATAAGCTCTATATGAGCTTGTCAATGGGGTCTCATTTCCCCTGTGCACAAACTCAGTATTCACTGAGTGTGCACAGGTTTTGTGCAAGGCTTGCACAGAGCTCAGCTTAGCTCACTTAGGTCTGGTTTTTGGTTTACAAGCACCTGGCCAAGTCTAGTGTAGGTTCCCACTTCTGTTTTTTAGTTTCAGCTTATTAAGAAGCTTGTGCTTAATCTCCAAAGTAGTTGCCTAAATCTGATTTTAGCACATAAGCTCAATTCATTAAATCTGTTCAAACAGAACAATAGAGATTAAGGCTTGTTGTATTTAGTTCATTTTGAGTACTTTTAGCATATTAGAACTTCTGTGATCATTTGGTTCTCAGTTGTGGTTTGTGGCTTATTCCAAGTGCTTATTCTTAAGCACTTATCTTTTCAGCCTCATATTCCTTCACACAAGCCCCTGTTTTTATATTTTTCATAGATTCATAATATTAATTTAGACCTTTCCTGAATTTTTCATATTTTTCTAGTTCAGTTTGCTATTTTTCTTCATTTAAATCAGTTTTTAGGCTTATTTAATTAGCTTTTAATACAATTAATTCAGAAAAACTTCAAAAAAATAATTTTTCATTTTTCCTAGGTTAAGATAAATATAAAAAGTTAAAAAAATATTTTTCCAGATTTTTCTTAGTTAAATTTGTATTTTTAAGCAATTTAAGTAGTTTTAAATAGTTTTTAATTCATAGAAAATAGAAAAATAATCAGAAAAATACAAAATTAGTTTTGAAAATTCTCTTTAGTTATTTTAGATTTTTCTAAGTCATAATTTCGTTTTTCTATCTTTATTTCATATTTTCTTGTATTTTAGGCTATTATTAAATAAGTAAAAATAGTTTTTAATTCATAATAATTAGATAAATAGTAATAAAAATAATTTTCTTTTTCTAAAAATTTTCCCTTATCATTAGGTTTGTAAAAATTTCATTTTTATATTTTTAGGATTAATATTGCTTCAGTTTCACATTTTCTTTTGTATGTCACGTAGTTTTTAATTTAAGTTTTATAAAAGAAAAAAATCAAAAACATCATTTTGCAAATAGTGATAGCGTTTATTTAATATAGTTTATCTTTTTAATTTTCTTTAATTTGCATTTAAGCCCTGTAATTTATAAACTTTTTCTTTAGGTTTAATCAATCACAATCCTTTTCCGTTCAAATTCTCTCGATCACTATTCGTTTGACTATTCTCGCAAGCTTCGTTAGGACATAACGACGGGAAACACTATACTCTCTGGACTTCATTGCATTGGTGTCTGAACTGTTTTAAGTTTCTTACGGTTGGCCATTCACAAGTGGCTAGCTTGTGTGAGATAACTTGACGGTTTGCCACCAATCAGAACCCACTTGGTTTGCAAAGATGTGTGAAGCTTTAAGCAGCCAACAATCAATTCATGAGGCTGGATCACTTGATAGACCTCCAATGCTCACTCCAGGAAACTACGATCAATGGGTGATAAGGTTCTTTAGGTTTTGTGATCAGAAGAAGCCACATGGAAAGTTCTTAAAGAAGGTTATCTTGGAAGGTCCATTTCAAATGCCTCTTGTTATCGTACCCGCCGATCCAAATGCTAATCCACCAAGAGATGAACAATCCAACATTGCTATCGCTGTTGAATCTGAATGCAGAGGAACTTCTACACTATGAAGCTGATGAACTTGCAATGCAATACATCCTCTTAGGATTACCTAACCCAATTCTTCGAAGTGTTGATGCTCAAAAGACTGCAAAGGAAATGTGGGATCATATTCATCTTCTTATGGAAGGATTTGTACTCAATCAGGAGGATTTGGAATCCAAAATTTACTTGGCTTATGAACACTTCATGATTGAAACTGGAGAGACACTAGAGTCTTATCATCATCGTTTTTCAGACATCATCAATGATTTGGATAAACACAACATCATCATGCCAAGAATTGTGGTGAATACTAAGTTCCTGAGTAGTCTTGGTCTGAATGGGAGAAGTATGTCATTTTTCTCCGTCAAGCGAAGAATTTGCATCATTCTACATATGGATTGTTGTACGATTACTTGAAGCCTCATGAAAAGGAAGTTGATATGGAAAGGATTCTCCGTGCTCAAATTGCTCCACTAACACATCCGGAAAATCAACAACTTGCCTTATATGCTCAAAAAGCGGTTATTCTCCTCAACCGGCAACTCAACCAACTGCTACAATCACACCATATGATCCTTCACAACCTCAATCTCAACAAACTCAATTGGTTCCATACAACAACAACAATGCCCAAGCACTTGTCAGTGATGCTAATGAGGAATCTGATCCGTTCGAAGCATTGCAACAAGGATTTGCTATGATTGCTAATGCCTTTAGCCGTTATACCAACAAATCCAACAACCGTATTCGTTCCTCATCTTATACAAGGAATCAAGCATTTGTGAACAATGGGACGAGTTGAAGTTGAGAATGTGGTTATGGTCGTCGATGGGCGGTGGTCAAGGGTTTAATGTTGTGGGTAGGAATAACAATCGAGCTCAAGTGGTGGAACAAGGGAATGCGCAGAATGGGTTGAATGGTCTTCGATGCTACAACTGCAATGAGAAGGGACATCTGGCTAATGCATGCCCAAAGCCTAGGACTCGGGGTAGTGCTTATCACAAAGAGGCTCTTCTTTTGGCTCTTAAGGATGAAGCTGGTGGAACTCTCACAGACAAAGAATTGAGCTTTATGGCAAATGCACTCGGATGATGATATGGAGGACTTGCGGGCCAATGCATTATTATGTTGATGGCTAATATGCATGAGTTACACATGAGTGACACAGCCCATGTATGACAATCGATGGCTTGTCTCAGTATTCGAACAAACCATATTTATCTCTGATCTCATATCTCCGCCAACATCTGAATCCGGAAAGGCTCAGAATGTTCAAAATGAGTCGTCCACATCTCATTCCGACGATTTTCAACTAGACCCCGTAGTTATATTTGACGATCAAGATGACCAAACGGTTTCCCTTGATAATCAAATTGACTCCGTGGTTATACTTGAGGATCTAAGTAATGATCTTGTTGTGACTCACGTTGAACACACCGAACTTTTGCCTCATCCAGATTTTGCTCGTTTAATACAGGACCATCAGACCATAGTGGAAAAATGTCATGCCATTAATCGGGACTTGAAAAGCAAAATGCCTTGTTAACCAAGGATTTTGAATGTTTACAAAAGCAACTCAACTTTTCAAAACTCAAGAAAAACGTGAAAAAGGTTTTGAAGCAACCTTTGCCAAATCTCATCAAAGCGAAAAATATTTAGAGAGACAGATCGTGATCTAGCCGCCGAAGAATGCTTTGTTATGCGAAATGGAACAACTGAAACATGAACATAAAAAGCAAATTAATGCTCTCACCTTGGAAAATCAAAAAGCTAAGGTTGAGTTGTTAACTTGTCAAAAACAGTTCTCTACATACAAAAAGCATTCAACGAAATGAATAGATGATCATCTTGAAGAAATCATCGGCTTGCAAAACAAACTTAAAGAGTTTAAAACTGTTGTTTACAAACATGGCGAGTCGGTCACACCTATTGAAAAGTTTACTTTAAAACCCAATCCAAATGGATATGGATCGAATCTCGCTGATTACAAACCTAAGCTTTCAACTAAAGCATTCAAACCAAATCAGAAGTTTCCGGTGCAGAATATAAAATTGATAATTACATTTATGAGTGTTGTTGAATATCATCGTCAAGAGGAATTAGATGCCGAAGACGAGAGTCGATCAAAATTAGAAAAAGTTGTTTACAACAAACCTTTTAACTATTCAAAGCGGTCACTTTCGTCACACCAACGGATTCTTCTAACACACCAAGGATTATCATAAAAATGTTTGAGTCTTCTAATGACAATCCCAAACCAGATTATGCACAAACTTATGGTCCTTTACCTTCCATTAATGAAGTAAACTCAAAACACGAAAATCGCAAAATTCTTCGATATTTTGACCTTTTCATGGATGACCTCAAAACTTTACAACATGAGATAGAATATCATTTTGAAATCAAAGTTCAACACTTTCAATCGCCTCTAGCGCGAGAACAAAGAGACATTTTCATGCATTGTCTTGGGAAAAGGACTTTCATAAGGAACTTGGATTGATGAAGGTCGTTTTCGAGAAAACAGAAACATCTATTTCTAACACTAAACGTAAAAGAAATTGTTGAGAAAAGATGTTGATCGACTCTTGGAAGATGTCATCTATGTTGATGTCCATAATGTTGTGCTATTGAATTCTTTGTCATATGCATTTGATTATATCTCTGGCGATATCTTGTTGATTCTGTGGTAAATGTTGAGAACACGATAATGTGCTTGGATCGAGTCCTTAAAAGTTGAAAATAAACGATTGTCAAACGAACTTTCAAATGCAATACGTCGTCTTAATTGGTGTCAAAAAGATATTCACGATCAACAACTTGCTTTTCAACACAAAATCGCCCAGTTGTGTGACAAATCTTCGATCCAAAATTGAGCAAGCTGGATGATCAAAAGCGTGTCTTTTAAGTGTCAAATCTCAAAATATGAACAAGAACTTGTAAAAGTTAAAAGGAATATGGTGTCATATTTGATTTACTCAAAAGACTCGTGATGAAGCATCAAATGAACTTGATCATTATCTTGCACACACTAAAGAAGTTATGCATTTTTGCTGGAAATATTCGGTCCGAAAATCAAGATCTGATTCACACTATCTTCAAGTTAAGAGAAATGTTAGGAAAGTATGTACAACTTCCGCCTACCGTGATTAAGAGAATAGCCCCAATAACACTTAGTAATCATGAACCTAGAATCACTCTGCCAAATCACAAGTTGCTAACGCGTTTCCTTCTATGAAACAGAATAGTTGTGTCTTTTCCAAACGTCCGCACTTCACACTAAGAGCACTACATCGAAGAATAGGAAGTTGCGACCTAAGAAAAGATCAATAAAGAATGCTAAAGTAGAAGAACACCCTAGGACTATGAATAAGACTCACGTTGCTTCCACTATAGATATTGCGTCTGGCACATGTAATAGAAATAGTGATGTAACGAATGCTAAACCTTTAAACACTTTTGATATTCATCGATGCACCTTGTGTTATTTGTCGTAAAAGTATGAATTTTGATTGTCATGATAAATGTGTTGCTAAAGCTATCATCTCTCGTTTAAGGAATCCTAAGAACCGAATACCTCTAGGCCCACTAATCTTTCTAAGTGCGGCTTGGTAGACCGCCATCTTTAGATTCTAAGAAACGCATTGCCGTCCCTGTAGCTCCAGTTTCACCTCCTAGGAATGTAGTACCACCTAGTGCATTCACTAAGACTAAAGCAAATACTAGTTGGAGATGGCCGAAATGGATATATAACACACTAGGATTTAAATGGATACCTAAAGCTATTGATGTGTGTATGTCTACTATAACTGCTCGGAACCCTCTAACATTTCGGGTTCCACATCTACTTCTATTCCATATGTGCGCCAGGTGTAATGCAGTGTGATACATCATTCTCTGGATTGTTGATAGCGGATGTTCCCGACACATGACAGCAACCTTAAACTGTTATCAAACTTTATGCAAAGTTCATTGGCACCTGTCGTTCGGAATGATCACTTCGCACCTATCATGGGCTACGGAGACTATATCAATGGGAACATCGAAATTAGCAGGGTTTATTATGTGGAAGGCCTCGGTCACAATCTGCTTTCGAGGTCGGTTCTGTGATGGAGATTTGGAGGTTGCTTTCGGGGAGAAAACTTGTTTCATTCGTGATCTACAAGGAAACGACCTTATATGGATCGCGTAATTCAGTCTTTACACTATCTCTATGCAAGACATGGTTGCTTCTTCTCCCATCTGCTTACTTTCAAAGGCAACATCAACAAAATCCTGGCTATGGCACCGTCGTCTCTCACATCTAAACTTTCAAACCATCACCAACCTTGCTCGACACAAACTAGTTGAAGGACTCCCACGATTTCGGTATTCTAAAGATCACCTTTGCTCGGCTTGTGAACAAGGCAAAAGCACTCGTGCTCATTTTCCTTCAAAGGTGGAACACGCTCTCAAAGCATGTGCTTCATCTTCTTCACATGGATTTGTGTGGCCCGATCTTGCGCGTGCAAACGATCAATGGCAAACGCTACATCTTAGTAATTGTTGATGACTATTCACGTTGGACTTGGGTCTACTTTCTTCGAAGCAAAGATCAAGCTCCACAGATGATCATCACCTTTCTCACGAAAATACAAGTTCAGCTACGAAACATCATTCGACAAATCAGAATCGACAGAGGCATGAATTTGTTAACCAAACTCTTCGTGAATTTTATGAGAAAGTGGGAATTCATCATCAGACATCTATTGCACGTACACCCGAACAAAACGGAGTTGTTGAAAGACGAAACCGAACGTTAGTGGAAGCTGCAAGAACAATGTTAATCAATGCTAAACTTATAGATTACTTATGGGTCGAAGCATCTCTGCATGCTATACTCAAAACCGTTCTATGATTACAAAACGCCACAACAAAACACCTTTGAGCTTGTCCACAACAGAAAACCGAATCTCAAACACTTTCATGTATTTGGATCTCTTTGCTATCCGAATAATGATCGTGATGACTTTGGAAAGCTCAAAGCCAAAGTTGACATTGGAGTCTTTATTGGATATTGTGATAATTCTAAAGGTTTCCGGATCTGGAATCGTCGAACAAAGGAGGTTATGGAAACGATTCATGCTCATTTCGATGAACTTACGAAAATGGCTTCTGAGTATAACAGCTTGGAATCCGGACACAACCGCTTAAACTTTCCCCAAACCCCATCATCAGCTGAACAAAGCCCCCGACTTACTCGTCAACAAATTGAAAGGTTATTTGCTCGCCGTTGGCTGGCGATATTGATGAGCGTGCTCGTGTGTATCCGATGTTTCGCTGCTCAACCCGATAATACTCTTATACCGATACACTGCTACAACAACTACGGTTGAAGAAGCACCACCAGTTGACTCCAACACAACAGTTGAACAAACCGCTTTTAACAATGATGAACCGGTGATGATGTTGAATGAAGTACCCCACCTGCATATTTTGATCCAAATGCGTTCTTTAACCCGTTTGCTAATGACAACTGCACTTTGATGTCGCTGAAATCTTCAACAAACCATTTGAATCCTCCGAATCTGCACAATGTATACCAACATCAACCCTCCACACATAGATGGACAAAAGACCATCCTCTGGAAAACATTATTGGCAACCCGAATCAATCAGTCGTTACGAGACAACGCCTTCACACATATGGTGAACATTGCATTTATGCACTCACCTGTCGCCAATCCGAACCTAAAAACATCAAAGACGCAATGACAAAGACAACCTGGATTGAATCCATGCAAGAAGAACTCAACCAATTCAAACGTCTTGAAGTATAGGGAACGGTTGAAAGACCAACAGGGTCTACGTCATTGGTCTCAAATGGATTTGAAAAACAAATTGGATCTTTGAAGGAAACGTTATCGTAAACAAGTCACGCCTGGTGGCTAAGGGTTATCGTCGGGGAAGAGGGTATTGACTTTGAAGAATCTTTTGCTCGTTGCTCGTCTTGAGGTTCGATTTTCTCGGCATTTGCGGCTCATATGAACATCACGATCTTTCAGATGGATGTCAAAACCGCTTTTCTCAATGGACAACTGAAAGAAACGGTTTATCGGTCAACCGAAGGATTCATTGATCCGAGTTTCCTAATCATGTCTACAAAGCAACAAAGCTCTCTATGGTCTCAAACAAGCTCCTCCGGCATGGTACGATAAGCTATCATCTTTCCTCATTGCCAATAATTTTACCAAAGGTTCGGTTGACCCAACTCTTTTTATACAATATCACGGGAACGCATTTTAATTGTTCAAATTTTTGTGGATGACATCATTTTTGGGTCAACTCATAAAAAGTACTCAATCGCTTTTGCAAAACTAATGAAGAAACATTTTGAAATGTCCATGATGGGTGAACTTACGTTCTTTCTAGGACTACAAGTTCATCAATCACCCCGTGGTATTTTCTTGAGTCAATCCAAATATGCCCTTGAATTGTTAAACAAATTTGGAATGAATACCTGTGACACCTATGCCACACCAATGGCTCATACCAAGAAGCTAGACGCTGATTTACATGGGAAATTGGTGGACCCTACAAAATACCGTAGTATTATTGGGTCTCTCATGTATCTAACAGCTAGCGATATTGTCTTTGCCGTATATCTTTGCTCGTTATCATCCGCGACCAACTAAAACCCACCTCTCGAGGCTAAAAGAATCCTCCGATACATCAAGGGAACCATTAATTTGGGAATTTTGTATCCGAAGGATTCTCGGTTTTGAACTAATCGCTTTTAGACGCCGACCACGCAGATGCTTAGACTCACGGAAAAGTACTTCGTGAGCTTTACAATTTCTTGGTGATAAACCGGGTGTCATGGCAATCGAAGAAGCGGATTGTACATCGCCGTCCTCAACCGGCAGTAATATGTAGCCATGTCGGCGTGTTGTGCTCAAGTCATTTGGATGAGAACACAACTCAAAGACTATGGTTACGATTTGACGAATCCCGATGTATACTGCGACAATCGGAGTGCCATTGCGATCTCGTGCAACTCAGCCAAAGACTCAAATCAAAGCACATCGATCTTCGATATCATTTCATCAAGGATCACGTGGAACAGGGTGCTGTTGAATTATATTTTGTGGGTACAGAATACCAATTGGCAGATCTTCTCACCAAAGCCTTGCCTCCGCTAGGTTTAATGAGTTGGTCCACCGGATTGGTATGAGGTGTTTGACTCAAGAGGAATTGGATGAACTCCTAAAACAGTCTTAAAACCTGTCAAACACCAAAATCTCTTTTGTAAATATTTTTCAAAAACAAAATACAAAAATATAAAATCTGATAAAACAACAAAAATATTCTTCTATCTATTTTTTTCAACATTGCAAGTACATTTCTTCCGTCAACACTATAATCTTTCAAAATTCAGTTTTTTTTTTCCGATCAAGTGTTGAGGGGGAGAAATTAATTCTTAACTGTTTCAAAACATCCGTACTTGCATGTTACTCTATTCTCGTTGTTTCTTGTATCAATGGTGGTAAACTTTTCTCGTTCAACTGACACCTCTGACTAAAATTTATAACCTTTCATTATTTTTCTTAAGTCGAGGGGAGTGTCGTCAAAGTTTCTTTCTTAAAATCTTTGTTTGGTAACCAAAATGGAAGTTAAAGGCTTTGGGTGAAAATGGAAAAGGTGGAGGGACTAAAAGTGTCAATAGCATAAAGTATTTTTCAATAAAACATCCCTCTTACCTCATTTATTTCATCACATTTATTACTTCACCTAATATCATCAACGATCCAAAATCGTTTAACAAATCCGTGCTTTCGATCATCAACTTGTAAGTGGTTTTGTGTTCTTAACATGTTTTTAAACAATGGTTTTAAATTTCATGCAAATCCAACGGTTAAAACTTAAGATTCAATGGATTTTAGTTTTACGCGTAAGGGTTAGAACACATGATCATGTGTTGTGTGTTTGTGGTTAAAAAAGACAGTGTCAAAATGTTTTAATAACATCAATGATATCTTTTCTATCCTCAAAATGCACCCAGAAACACGAATTGATGGAGTTTGAAAATTAGGGTTTATGCGTGGGTTTGGGTGTTTTCAAATGTGATTGTTTCTGATCAAAAAGATTGTTGTGTGAAGTTGCTTTTATAGTGAATTGATGATATCTAAGCTTAGAAACAACCCAGAAACACTAATTGATTAAGAATTAGAAATTAGGGTTTAATGTTCGTAAGATTTAGGTACTTTTGATTCATTGTGAACTAGATGTTAAAACTTGGTCATTACACTCTCACAACATCTTAGACTTACCAGAAACACTTTGGTGCATATCCTATGGCTAGATTTCATACGCGTAAATTTTGAACTTTAGGGTTTTAGGCTACGCGTAAGTCTTTCTACTTAACCTGATCAAATGAGTGATTGTGATTAAATCTATTATATAATGAGTGTTAGTGTCAAAATTGATGTTATGATGATTTTTATTTCGTGCTTGCTACTCGTAAAAATCAGAATCAAGGTCATTGAAACTCTACGCGATAAGGATCACCTTACGGCGTAGAAAGTTATGCGTAAGAAAATTTTACGCGTAATGCTACGCGAAGGTTCTACAATGGGACTACGCGTATCCGTGAAGGATATGCGTGCGAGTGACTCTACGCATAAGGTCTACTCTTACGAGTAAGCCTTACGCGTAAAGTTTTTATACGCCTACGCGTAAGCTCTACGCATAAGGTTACTCCGTTCCTACGCGTAACATTTCTTACGTAGAAGATTCCTACGCGATAAGCTTGCGCCTCACGCCTATACTCATTCTCGCTTACGCATAACTTTGCCATATCTACGCCTAAGCCTTGATTGACCTTCATTATGAATTGTTACGCATGCAAACTTGTAAATAAATGAATCATAACGTCACGAATCCAATAATGTCACTAATAAACTTAAACGCTTGATATGTTGTGAACTATAAGTGATAACATAAACTTTAAAACTTAAAGTTAACTAACTCACGAAACTTCTTCACGACGCCATTGGACTATTAGACAATACAAGTGACTTTGGACTCGTAACAACCATTGACATTATACGTTCAATAATTTGACATTAAAACCTTCGTTGACTAACATTATGTCTTTCGATATGTTGGTTCTTTTGGCTAATGTTATTTCGATCACGACATGGTGCTCAAATGAATGTGGATGCACCTGAGGTTCTCACAATTCCTGATATCTTCCCTAATGGCTATCCAAGAAAGATTGTAAAGAACAATCTCGAGTTGACTTTAAACCCTCACATGCTCGTAATCTTCTTGCTTGATTGTGTGGATATTCTTAAGAACCATCCGTACTGTAATATGCTCTCACACTCGCTACAGGAGATCTACATACAACAATTAGGAATTCAATGCAAAGGATCAAAGGTCAAAGTGCAGTGACTGTGATGCTCAATCACAAACAAATCACCTTCACACAAGCAGATCTACGGTACGTTCTTCTAATTCCGAAATCGAGCCAACCGACTTCTATGCCACACCTACTGAAGAGACAGTTCTGAAATTCCTGATTGATATTGGCTATGATGAAGCTTCAGGAATAATCACTAAGCACTCTCATGTAGAGCTTAAGTACATTCCTCAACCGTGGAGAACCCTCTACATCATCATTACCAAATCGGTCTATGGTCGTGATAGTGGTTATGAGCATCCCAAGCTCATGGAAATACTAATCTTCTGGTCATTAATCAACAAAAAGGACATCGAAATTGAAGCACTGCTATGGGAAGACATGATGTCATTTCACAAGAAACTTGGCTCAAAGATTCCTTATGTCAGATACAAGAAATTGTTGATCCAGAGAGCACTTGGACTTCATCCTGATATTCCACAGAGGCTCAATGACCCAGATAATCACGATATGTTGATCGAGCCTACCCTGTCGCCGAATCAAGGAATCGTCAACAAAGAAACAGGTGTCGTGTTGCCTCGATCACCTTCGACAAATGAAATCAAAAAGCTTGAAACATACAAAAGGTATCAAGTAGCAGTACGAGATGGCAAAGTTGGTCATCTCGATGAAAAGTCTTCCGAACACCTACTAGGAGAACCGTAAGAGGAAGTGCCTGGAAGTGCCGCAAGCACCGAGAGTCGAGGATGTTTCCGTGAGGAATCCTCTACGAAAGGGACAGCTCCCGCCAAGGAAGTTGTTCCTATTCCCGTATCTAAAGCTGAACCGCAGAGAAAGCTAATGGACGAGGACTCGGAGGCTACTGAATCAGATTAAGAGACTTTCTACTCAATCAAGAACTCTAAACACCTCCTTCGCCAGCCTAAACCTCCAAGTCCACCAATTGACAAAGGACAAGGGAAGACTCACATTTGTGCCTTATGAAGAAAGCTCCGATGAAGAAGAAGAGCAACTGGATACTTCATACAGGAAGAAGTTCAAATTCCTTAGACTCCAACACGCGGCAAAAGAATTTGCAAAAGAACAAATGGGTGGCCCCAGAGGGTCAAGTGGTACAGCTCAACCTTCACCGTGTCCCGATGCGGTTAATCAACCCGATAAGGGATCTGGTGCCACCACTTTGGTACAACAACAGACGCGTGTCGAAGATACTCTTGAGTATGATTTTGAAGAACCGAATCGAGAAGTTAGAGAAGGTAAAAGCGATGAAGAAGCGCGACCAAAGCCAAAGCCGATGAACAAGCTAAGTATGGCAATGAAGAAGATGTTGAGTATGATACGTTTCTTCTAGATAGTCCTGCACGATCAAAGGAAGAAACCTTTGAACCACCAAAGGACCCGGAGTCTCCTCACATCTCATCATCATCAGATTCTTCTTCTCACTCTTCACCACCACCATCAAAGAAATCCACCAAATCATCATCCGATCAAGAAGAAGCCAACTCCATCTTGGATCTCGCAATCTAAGAATCGAATCATTAAAGTTGTCAAACGAGTCGAAGAAAGATATTCTCCACGAAAGTTGACTTTCCTCATGATCGATAACGATCTTCATTATGAGAATGACAAGATGCAAGTTGAAAGGGAGTATGTACAGAAGCTTATGAAGGATGATCTTCAAGGAAGCATGGACGAGATGATAAGAGGATACACTTACAAGTTCTTAATGGAGGTCATTCCAAACCGACAAAGGAGATCTATTCCGACAACTTTATCCGAATCTCTTACATTTAGCCAAGCAAGCCATGAAATCAACTCCGATGAATTTGAGCATCAATCCAGTTGAAACTACAATCTTCTCAGATGATGAATTAGTAAACCGGCTAGTAGCGCAAATGTCATCACGCTCTGCAACGTTTGCCTCCCATGAAACTAAACTATTTGAAGCATTGCCGAATACCAACTCAAGTCATCATTCAGAGAAGAGGCTATAAGGCCTAAGCGCTCAAGAGATGATGAAGACAAAGATCAAGATAAGGATAAGGAGCCTAAACGCACAAAGAAGTCTGGTGAATCATCTTCGATTCAATACTCAATGCCGCCTCCACCACAAAAGACTCCAGCTCAACAAAGATCTCATCCCCGCCTTCTGCGATAAACCTCGTGATTCGGAGAAACCACCCTGCAGACTCGTAAAACCGGTGATCACTTTGAGTATACGGGTGGTGACGATGAAGAATACCATGAGCTTCAACAACAACCCGCCTCCCACAAAGTACGAAACCGTAATCCTCATCTAGGCCTAAGAAAAAGAAGAAGAAGCTCCAAGGCTCGACGCGTCCTATCCTGGCTAGATGAAGATAACACAGAGGAATTTGAATGGTTTTCTACACTTGTCAATTCCACTCCCTACTCTGAAGAAGGTCAAGATCCGTAGACGGTACTACTTTGGAGCATGCTAAAATTCGCAAGAAAAGTTCAAAGTAAAGAAGATGACGAAATCCGAGTTGAAGCGAATCAAGAATGAAGCATTTCAACTGTTAAAAGATAGCTCAGAAAGTGCCATCGAGGTCTAATATCACCTTGATAACATTGCTCGAGCTATGTCTAATAACATGGATTGGCTCAACCCATAAGCAAACATCGACTTTACTAAGCGGGACAACCCTCCATATTACACCGACTGGTCTAAACCTCTACCAACGATCGGCCAACCGTGACACCTAGGATTCCATTCAGACATTTCTTCAACAAAGACTTGGAATTTCTTCTACACGGTGGCGATGGTTCAAGGAAGTATGCTACATCTCTGACACTTCCATTCCCAGCAGCCGAATACTCAAACTGCATAGCTATCGAGGAAAGAGCTAATCACTTGTTCTCCAACAAAGTGGAAGCATACGACCGAGATGCAATGTACGGGATTCATCATTGGCCGGAACGTCGAAGAATCTACTACGTAAGTCCGTCCGTAAGTCTCAACATGCAAGTGTTCAAGACTAAAAACATCGTTGCCATCAAACATGTTGATCTTTCGTCCAAATGGGACTACACTTATCTCAAGAATGTTGTGGTCAAAAGACAAGACGAAAGAGATTATGCATTCTCTGAAGCTGACTTTGAGAATTTGTCTATCAACGACATCCAAGACATGTACCTTGCCAAAGTACAGGGTCGTATGAGACAATTCTCCACAACGTGAATTCATCAAGTCAGTGCTCATCTTCATCGACGCATAGTTATCAAAGAACGGTAGAAGATCTCTAGTTGGGTTGAATCTTATCGGACTCGTGTCAACTTCACTCCACCGCAGCTTGATCTCCCATACGTCAACCAGCTCTCACAATTTACACTCATCAGAAACCATTCGCGTCGTTTACCGTAGTGAACTTCAAAGAAATTGCTTGATGGCGTGCAGAGATCTTCATAAGTTTGGTGATCACACTTTGAAGATGGTTAGGGACGGATTGGCTTACCCGTTGAAGGATATACACCAAAAGATCGGGTCTCCTAAGCGATGGAATTCTCATGATCGAAGGGATGTGAAGAGGATCATCACGATGATTGATGAACGGTTGTATAAAAGGGGTCGAGTAAGATTGGAAAGCTATGTTGGTGGTCGACCGAGGAGAAACATCATCGGCTTTCAACGCCCGATTCACACTCCTGGTGACATTTCTGGACTACCTGGTACCCCTTGAACTGCTTCTTTCATTATAAATTTGGATGTATGATTTATTATCACAATGGCTTGTGCACACATTTCAGTGTACAACCCGTACTTGTAAATAAAGGACCCTGTGGTACGCTTCAGTGTCACAATCCTTATAAAAGGAGCGAAAGCTTCTTACTTTTGAGTAAAACCTATCAAACCTTTCACTTTTCAAGGTTTTGCTCAAAAGAACAAGTACTTTTCCTTATGATTTTCAAAACCTCAACCGTTTATATCACTTGTTGAGGGGGAGTGCTTGACTAAAATCTTTGTTCACAAATTGTTCCACAAGTGGTCATTCTTCCCGCACACTAAATGGTCATATTTATTCTCAAACTTTTCAAAAATAACATTTTATATGCCATTTTTGAGGGGAGAAAATATGTGATAAGAAATATGTTGTGTATTGCTAGTTGAATTCTCGTGTTAAAAGACTTAACCAACGAATTGACGATATCTTAACGCTGTAGTAACTCGAAAAGACTTGTCCGACGGGTAATAATTTCAAGCTAGTTCGCTAGTGATGTAAACGTGTCTCGCAAAGGACTTGTCCGAGTAGAATGTACCATTCGAGAAACTCTTGGTAGACATGAACCTTGACGGGTTTGACAACCTCTCAGGGTTGTCCACACCTTCAATATAGTTATTAGAGCTAGTTGTCACCTAAAAGCTGACAATGCAACTCTTTAACTATGCCACGTAACCGTGTCTCGCAGGGGAATGTCTATCTTGAGTCGATCAATTCAAAAGTGCGCGCTCTTTCCTCACCGTGAAGATTTGCCTAAACTCTAAAGCACATGTGGGAGGAGTATTTCGCTAAAAGATAAAACTCTCACGAGGGTTCAAACATGTTTTTCATTTACAAACCCTTGAGAGATTTTCTTCAAAATGGTTTTATGGCAACATAGGTTAGTCATGGAGTTATAAGGTGGCTAAGGTTAGGAATAACCGTCCTATGATCCACCAGAGCCGGAGGGATCTACCCAAGGACACCACAAATAGTTAGTATTTAGAAGTCCTTAGGTATGATTATAAAAAGGAGAAAATGAGAATCGGAGAAAGAAGGAGTTGAAGAATTAAAAAGAAATGCAAAGAAAAGGGTGAAAAGAAATAGGCCTCCCGATTATTCAACTTAGGCGCATTAACGGGTTCAATTCATATGCTACCGATGTCACTAGATGACACCGGTATTGAAGATTAAAAGTCGCCATGGACCCAAAGGACGATGCACTAAACCTTCTTAACCACTCAAGTTTCTCTCAACAGAAGCTTGTTTCATTCTCACAGGGAACCCTACGTAAACTATCGGCTTCTCTTAGAGATTGCTGGTATTGAAGAAGGAGACCCTCTCCCTAGTCTCCAAGCAGAAAACCAAAATGCACTATTGAGTCTAGAGCCACGAGATTCATCAAAAGATCTCTTAGGTACACTTGACATTTCATCACTTGACATTCAACAATAAGAATTACAGTGGTACATTATCGAAGTCCTTCACGATCTTAGCAACTGTTGAGAACATTTATGAGAGGTTCACATTTGTGATCCTCGATTGAATGGAAACTCTGCCGTGGTCAACATCAAACGACAGCACAAAGCTCGCTGAAACTCCCCGTGGATTGCGCTTTAGTGGTCTCAAACGGTCTACACGTGAGGTGATACTGGTGTACCTCGGTGACTCATCCGAATCGTAGGTGTACTTCGTACATCGTGTTATCTCACTTGTGGGACTCGATTAAAACGGCCTTTGTAAGAATTAGAGTTGTGTTTTCACACTATCTTTAACACTCTCGAAGTTCAAACTTGTAAGTGCCGGAATCCGCTTATTACTAACCGCTTTTATGTTTTCTTCTTATGGAAGCTCTGGAGCGGAATGATCATGCAGAATCTTCTCATGCTCACGCCAACATCATCACTAATGGAAGTTATATCCAAAAGCAACACAAAGTAATGATTCTTCATCAAATCAAAGAATCTACAAAGTTAAAGACTTAAAGAACTTCATCAAGATCGATTTCCAACGCCAAAAGAGCGTGTGAGCATGTTGAAGAATGGACGTGGAGACACTGGAGCAAAAGCGGGACACTGAGGCAGACTTGATGCAGATAACAACATACTATCACCTTCATCACAAAGAACAAAGATCAAAGAACAAAGTTAAAGATGACGTCAAAGCATAACTGTTCAAAGAAAACTATCTGGCTACACTGGGGAGATGGTTCAATTCAAGGCAATTCATCTCACAAGAAAGAAGAATGTCAGAAGACGCCAAAGCTACTATTACATCAACGCCTTCACCGTTTTTCATCACCAACACTTGAGGGGAGATTGTTGGAATCACTCCTAAACCATAATCAAGTGTTAGTAATTAATATGTAATAGGTAGCTTAATTATGGCCTTTATGTTTGTTATTAGCCTTAAGCTTATGTAGAAGGCCCATGAGCTTAGGCCCATTTCCAATAAGGTAAAGGGAAGGAGTGGGAGTGTTGCCCTAGCTCCTTGCCTATAAATACCCCTTGTAAACCTTCATTTGAAGGTTGGTTGTTCAATTCATTTCCTTTCACACATACTCTACATCTAACCCTTCTTAGTTTTTATAATGCGTGTGTGTGAGTTGTTCATCCGCCTCTATCTCCTCTCTATCTCTTTCATTGAAGCTTGTGTTGTAAATCTAGTGACCTAACACTTAATCTCAGACTCAGCCTCAGTTACAAGACATTTATCAAAGTCATGTTCAAAAGATCATGATCTTGTTTAAGTACTTTAGCAGATGCATTATGTTGAACGGTTAAGGGTACCTCATTACATGACACATGACACACATTTAATTTTTGGTCTGATATCTGCATCTACATCATGTGTAACAAGAGTCACTGGACCGTCGTGTCAAGCTTATCTATCTCTCGAGCCTCTCAGATTAGGTGTCAATCGATCCATCATCACAGTGCTTTACCCGACTCAACACTACAATCTTTTGATTGTACTCGACATTCATTCACCCTTCGATTTCAGATCCACATCTTGTCCGACAGAGTTACGGAACTACCGGTTACATCATTCTTTGTTGTCTTTGTTATTCAGTATTCAAAGAACACCCGATCTTTCAACCGATACATTACCCGACTCCTCACAACTATCTCTCAAGCGCACCAAACTCTCATCCACATTTTCATCTTTCGTGAGTAACTTCCTCAATATACTTCTCCACATTATCCATGAGATGGATAAGTGTCTCTATGAACACGCTAATTTCCATTCCAGCGTATCTCTTGAAAGACATTTCAGTCATGTCTTGATCATAACCAGATGTAAATTTCCCACTGATGAATGACTGAAATTGGTTGTGGATCACTTGAAGTGCAGCACTGGAACTATCCTTTTGTACCTTTTCTTTATCAAGTTGATGTTCCAATTGTTCTAAGTTCAATAGTAATGTTCCCGTTAATGTGGATAAATCTTGACGGAAAAGGGCATTGCATGTTCGTTCCATTCCTATCGTGAGTAACATGAGATGTGAGTGAAGTTGTTGATAAGGTTCAAGGCTACTTTCCTTTTGCATGGCATTTTGTAGTCTAAACAAGTGCAATTCTCTCTCTTGGACTCTGAGCACGAAGATCTCACATCCTCATTGATTGATTCAATCATCTTTAACCGTGTAGCATACATTATCATTGTTGTCCACAAAGATCATACAATTTAAGTACTTCCAAAATCATTGAATCGAGTGTAAGACATGATGTTGCTTGTGTGTACACGGATTTTACAAGTCTCGTGATTTAAACGGGAAATAGGATCTTTCGCGGGATTTTACTAAAATCAAGACCAAACCGTTAAGCAATGACCAATAGAACGTGTTAAAATGACTGATGGATCGACACAATGATAGAGAATTGTGTGTAAGGTCTTATGATTGTTTGTAGGATTAGCAGAGATGTGGTTTGATTGTGATTTGGGTTGGTTGTTGCACGATTTTACGGAGAAATTTAGGTCAAAAAACTTAAAAACCTCAATAACTTCTGTTCGGAGCGGATTTAGGCCTCGAAGGTTGACCCGAATGAAAATTTAGTTTAGTTCGGCATGCCATTCTCCTCGTTCTCACTGTCATTTTGATGGGTAGAACGCTGAAAACGAAGTTACGGTTCAAAAGTTATGGCCGTTTGAAGTTTTGTCGGGAAAAGTCAACAAAACGCACTGATGACAAATCGCTAGTAAGACAAGTTGCCAGAGTGACAAGTCGCTGGAAGGACAAATCGCTAGAGAGACAAGTCGCTAGAGTGACAAGTTGCTAGATACTCAAGTCGCTAGAGACAACTCGCTATGAAGACAAATCGCTAGTTGACAAGTCGCTAGATGTTCAAGTCGCTAGATGCTCAAGTCGCTAGAGACAACTCGCTATGAAGACAAATCGCTAGTGACAAGTCGCCAGATGACAACTCGCTAGACAAAACAGTACGACCACTACTTTGTACTATTTGTCGTTTTGTCTCAAAAGACAAGTCGCTAGTGCTCAAGCCGCTACCCACAACAAAGACAAGTCGCTACGAATGTAAAGACAAGTCGCTACGAAGAATTCTTGTCCGTGACTCAAGTCGCTAGGTAGAAATGTTCAACAACACCACTTTTCAATCCAAAAACAACCCAACCACAGTGATTCAAACCATCCAAATCAAAATCTAAGCACTTATAATGATTCTAAACACAAAAGTACAATCAAAATCCAAACTTTAACACTAGAAATAGTCCAAATGATGCAAATACCACTAAACTCTTTCAAACCCAAAAACCATATAAAACCACTAGAAATCCAAGAACATGTAAGAGAGATGATCAAACCATGGCTCTTGATACCAATTGAAACATATTGGATTTCATAAACACATAACAAACACTAGTATGGATCGAATGAGATAGATAGTTTAGAGAGAGAAAGTAGGATGGGAGCCTTTCTAGAGAGAGAAAGTGAAAGAAAACATAGAAGGTTAGATTAAGTGAAAGGTCCAACCCTCTACCTTGGGAGGTAGAGGGTATTTATAGTTACATACTTCACGTCCTCCTTCGGTTGTGGATCGGCATACAGGTAAAGACCCGTCCTTCCTCCACGGTGTTGTACTAAACTAAACTACGCTAATAACTAACTAATAAACTAACAAATAAAGTAACTAACGATATGTCTACGAGCTAACTTATGCTAGATTATATTTTGGGGTGACCGATACTTCTCTATGAAATTTCCAATTCCTAACAAGTTCATAGGTTTAAATTCAAGTTTAAAATAGTGGACCTGTAGGAGTTTATTTGCTATGCGAGACCAAAGATAGATACACATCAATCACATACCAGTATCACAATCACAATATCATATCCGACGTCATAGTGGGCCCCTAGCGACACTAGCCACAGATAACAGTAGCAAAGTCTAGAATGATTGCTAACCTCGGACTAGGTCGAGGTAGAAGTCTACACTTAGCTAGGCAAGTGCTATAGCAATTAAGATTGCTACCCTAGACTAAGACAACAGCTACCACATATCTATCTAAACAGTCAAGCACATAAGCAAATCAAAATAGTTTAAAAGGTCCAAAAATAGTAGCATGATTCTCATCCCAAATTAGTTAAAAACATAGATAAAAGTGGGGCTATGAAACTCACCTCAAGCAAGCAACGCACAAATAAACACTAGCAGAAGATAACAACTAATCACGGCTCAGCAACTATAGACTCGGCACAACCTATTAATGTAAACCAATCTTAATATATATTTCCCAAAATCAACGTTATCTACCCCAATGTATTCCTTTTCTTTATCTCCAAAAATGTCTTGTTTCACCGTTTAGTCCTAGCATTTGGTATCATCGTGTGCGTGTATCGACTCAATATGATATGATGAATGCACCCAAACTAACACAATGTGACTCAATGAAACACAATGACACATCTAAGCGATAAGCTCCGTAGTCCAATAAGTTTCAAAATAATTAGTAGACCTTATCGAATTCGTCAACTCGATAAACTCAATCATTTATTCGTGTCGCATATTATCCCATAAACCGATCGCATCCTAACGAGTCATAAGGATAATTCACCCATTAATAACGTTATCCAATGTACCTAGCGGGCTCTTATTAGATTCGTCAACCTAATAAGTCCGCTACCCACGTGGATCGACGCTATTGATGTTAGGTCATCTGTAACCCATGCACACAACATAAATAAATTAAATACTTGAAGCTAGTATTAAATTCTCATAAATAGCATATTTCGATAAACGTGCACTCGAAACATTAAATACTTATTTATTAGAAAACCTTTCCATTTTAAGTCGTTAATTCCCATTTAAAATAGTAAATAACAAGATAAGTCTTGTTATCGATAGTTTTGGTACAAAAGCCTCTTTATTATTTATGTTTCATAGTTTATTAACATTTTCATATATATATATATATATATATATATATATATATATATATATATATATATATATATATATATATATATATATATATATATATATATATATATATATATATATATATATATATATATATATATATATATATATATTTCGTCAATTTCAATATTAGTTTCATATCGTTATTCGTTTCGAGTCCACAAGCTCGAGTCATGACTTCTCGGCTTTTAATCAATCAATAGTCCAAAATATACTAAAGTCCATGTTACGGCGTTGTCGGGGTCAACAATGACTAAAAAGTCAAAGTAACACCGACGTTACTCAAAGTTGACAATTTATATTATTCGTCCAAGTAAATAATGACAATAGCTCAACTCAATCTCAAATCAACCCAAATCAATCTCGCCAACCAATAAATCTACCAAATATACCCGAAACCAATGTTATGACCCTAATGCTCATGACACAGTCACGGTTAAGACCACGTTAACCAAACAAGCTCTAGAAGCTTTTCGGCTCCACGCGTCTCATTCAAACAACAACAACAACAACCAACAAGATACCACAACAATCCTACCCGGACCCTTGGTCCATATGGGTCACGTACGCCACACCCATAACCCATACGTGGGTTTGGTGGCTCGTACGCCTCATCCTACACAACCAAACACTCCCAAATGGCTTCTACTACAACAAAACACTATCAATCAACCTCCAATCATAATCCAAACATGAAACCCATCAACTAATCTAAAACCATTTCATGAAACTAAGGCTAAAATGGAAAAACACAACAATATGATACACCACATGATACCAAATCACTAGCTACATGTTTTATTAAACGTAAATTAGTTTTAATCCCATGTTTCACCTAAAACCCCTAAAAGTCGAGCCATGGTCGATCCCTAAAAGACCCATACGTGGCTTGTCAAGGCTCAAACGAGCTTGACCCACGTTCCATTTACCTATTCCCAACTCGATCTACAAGATTTAACGAAAACGCTAGAATCACGAATCATTTTTGTAAGATTTGGAGGTGTTAATGTAGGCTTCTATAAGATATATATATATATATATATATATATATATATATATATATATATATATATATATATATATATATATATATATATATATATATATATATATATATATATATATATATATATATATATATATATATATATATATGGATGGAAAGAGGAAAGAGAGATCTACAAAATGATGGTGGTGGTGTAATTTTACTCGCAGGATTTTGTCCGGATATGGGCGGCGGTTATGAGGTGGTGGCTAAGGTTAGGGTTTGTTTTGGTGGAGGAGAGAGAGATTAGAGAGAGAAAGTTGGTGTGTAGGTGTTTTTAGAGAGAGAAATGAATGAGATAAATGAGGTAGGGAGTGGGTATATATACTTGGGCATGAGGGACCTCAAAATAATTATTTTGTTGGGGAGGGGGCGCCGGCTAGGTAGAAGTGGGAGGGCCGAAGCCGTAATTTTTCGTAAACTATCCCGTTTACCCATTCCCGAGCTCATATATTGTCCTACGAGTGTCCCACGATGTTCCTTCGACTCTCTATTATGTTTATTTATGTTTTTCCACGAGTTTTGACTATTTATTTGTCAAGTTTCGAGTTACGGTTTAAAAGTTACAGTATTTTGGTATATGTGAAAACATATACCCTTTTCTTTATCAAAACCGGACCAAAAAGACCAAAAACTAACCCCTAAAGCCATAAATATTTGTGTTTTTGTGTTTATGTATGTGCAGGTAACGGATATTGTAAAATGGAAAAAAAAGAAAAGACAAATGGACAAAAACGAGCACGAGAATGGAAGGAAGCACGAGTTACGGGACCAATGATAATTTTATTTGGAGCATCGAGGCAAAAGAAGAAAAATTTAAAGACCAAACGAAGAATTAATTAATTAAGAAGAAAAAGAAAAATAGAAGAAAGAAAAGAAAGAAAATGGATCAGCAAGAAAAGGAGCTTAAAGGAAAATTAAATGCAATATTTAACACAAAAAGACTCTTGGTCTAGTGGGTGGTGACATGTTTATCAAGCAAGAGGTCAAGAGTTCAAATCCTACTAATGACAAAATTGTTGGCATAATATTTTTACATCACAAATCAATTTTCCATCCAACCAGTACGCTCCCCACGAAATGAAGTCCAAATCGAAATCCAAGCCAAGATGTGTCCAACTCCAAGCCCAAATAAGCCCATTCATCTATAGCCCAAGACCAAGCACCCCAAATGAAAGCATACAATCTGCTACTTACTTTGTAAATTAAACTTGGAGGCCAAGTTAAAAAAGGGATTTTTGTACCAAGCTCTAATAGTTTAGGGGTCAATATGAAAAATTATTAGGGGCCAAAGTGTAACTTGGGGGTCTATATATACCCACCTCCCTCACCTCATTTTAGAATCAATCTTTAATTTATTTTTGTACCCAAACTCTTGTAATTTTAATGCTTATTTAGTTTTATAAAAGTTTTATTTATTTCTTTCAAGTTAGTTCATCTTATTTATTATCTTTACATCTTATTTCTTCTTCTCATCTCTTTCTTTATTTTTTCTTTTCTTTTCTTACCTATTAAGCTATATTAGCTTATTAGCTTATTATAGCTTATTTAGGTTTTGCTTTTTGGGTTAGCTTTTTCTATAAGCTTATCCATTAAGCTCTTTTATTTGTTTTTCTTCTATAAAACTTTCTTTAATACTTTTCATAAATAGTTTTTATTTCACTTATTTTATAAAAGTTTACATTTTTATAAGTTTTAGCTTATTATGTCTTATTATCACATCTTTTCTTCATCCTCTAGCTCGATTCAAACAACAAAAGAGATGCATGAGCTTATTAAGCTCGGCTTATTGTACAAATAAGCCTTGACATCTTTTAAGTTTGAGAGCACATTTTCTATTTTTTAGCTTATTATTAATTAGATTTATTAGTTTTATCAAGTTTTTCATAAAAAGGTTGCAACTTTTTAAGTTTTTATTGAACAATAAGCTATTTAATAGCTTGTTCATTTAGATCAAGTCCTTAAATATACCCGATTCACGTTTAATCTTCGGAGGGAACAACTTAGCTTCGGGTAGACTTAGATCTAATAGTTTTTAGTTATAAAGTTAAAATCTTTTTAATTTTTAGATCACTTTTAGTTTATTACATTTAGTAGTAGTGCTTATTATTACTTATTATTGCTTATTATTGCTTATTATTGCTAACCTCTAATAAAGTTCTTGTTTTTCTTTGATTTCTCATCATCTCTACCGCTAAGGCAGGAGCTTAAGGGTCTTTAAGCATTTTTAATACATAAAGTTTGAAGCTTTAGTAATTTTTAAGCTTGTTGGTGAATAAAGTTTTAAACTTTACTTACTAATTAGTGGATAAGATTAATAAAGTTGTAAACTTTTGTATTAATTTGTGTTTATAAGATCGGGTGGTTTTATTCCTCTCGTTTCATCACCGGGTTTTATTCTCTTAACTTTTTATCATTTTTAGCTTAGAATATTAGTTTACCGTTACGTTTAATTTTTCGTATGATGCTTGTTAAGTCTTTTATTGTCATATTGTAGCTTAATATTCATCGTCACTAGTTGTAGTTTGCCATTTGAATCTTAGTTTAAACTTTAATTAGTTAAATTAGTTTTTAAAAGAAAAATCTCTTAAAAAAATTAAAAAGTCAAAAAAAAATATATATATATTTCGCTATTTTCAAAAAATCAAAAATCAAAAACCAAAAAAAAAATTAGTTTTAAATTTTAGATAATTTTAAATCACATTTTTAGTTGCAAAAAAAATATATTAGATCACTTTTAGGGGTTAAAATAGATTAATTTGCATTTTAGAATACGCTTTTTAGCATAAAGTAATTTGCGTCTTTAGTTCTATTTACGCATTTTAATTGAGATTACTTGTTTGCACCTTAGGATTAGTAGATTTATATGCCTTTTATTATTATTGCTTGCCCCGTAGTTTAGAAATCCTCAAATCCTTTTTAACACATTCAAATCCCGATAATCGCGACGTGAGTTGGAAATTTCATTCAACCCTCGTTCGGAACGATCTCGGTGCTCAAACCTAACACGTTTGAGTTACCCCGTAATACTACACACTTTTCTCTATTATTGGTTTTTACCGAATCAATTTTTGGCGCCGCTGCCGGGGAGGGCTTGTAGTGAATTTTCGTATTTCCGTCTCGAATCGCGTGCATTTGAAGATCCTTCCCCAAGTGAAGTTACCGTCATTTTTGTATATATATCTTTTTCAAAAACCCAAAAAAAAAATCTAAAAAACCAAAACATTCTTTCTAGAGTGTTTACAAAACCATAAAAATTAAAAAAACCAACAAAACAAACCCGAACGTTAATTGTTACGTCGGCTCACCTCAGAAGTACAACCTATACACGGGGTATAAGGAAAGTCTTGACATTAAATTGCAGACTGAAGAACTATCCACTCTTCGTTCCGCCCGCTCGAGTACTTTTGGGAGCTACCGAGCACCGGTTGACGTGAAGGTTACAAAAAAATTGTGTTTTCAAAAGTTTTCTTATATATAAAAACCAAAAAGATTTTCATTTTTCAAATTTATTTTTCCTTTTTAAATTTTGATTTTGAATTTTTTGTGCATGCGCACTCGTTCTCAGTCATGACGTAATCGTAATCGTAGAATAGACGTACCCGAAGTTACGTTACTATCGTTGAAGAACCCGTCGTCATGGCAGATACTCGAACGATGATCGAATTACTTCAAGCTCCCGTAGACGGCTACGGTGATGCTATCGTTGTTCCACCACTTGATACTGAGAATTTTGAACTAAAACGAACTTAATTCAATTGGTTTCAAATAAACCTTTTTGTGGTTTGGATCATGAGGAGCCCCACGCACACCTCCGTTGGTTTAATCAAGTTGCTTCTACGATAAACTTTCGGGGCGTCACTCATGAGTCAATTAAATTGAGATTGTTTCCATTTTCCCTTGAGGGGGCAGCCCGGACTTGGCTCGAAAAAGAACCCCTCAATCAATTACAACATGGGCCGATCTTTCTAAGAAGTTTGTGAATCAATTCTTTCCTCCTTCGAAAATTACAATGTTACGAAATCAAATCATTAATTTTCAACAAAATTCGATGAAAGTTTTGGAGAAGCATGTGATAGATTCAAGGAACTTTTACGTAAATGCCCAAATCACGGTTTTACCGATCTTCATCAAATTGATACGTTCTACAATGCTTTAACTCCGTCCGATCAAGATTAAACTTGACGCGCCGGTGGTAACATCTTGAGTCGTATGCCCACCGATATTAGAACGATTATCGAAAATAAGTCAAAAGTTGTCTCGTCTAGAAACCGACCGGTTGTTTCTAAGATTGCTACTAATGATAACTATGTTCAGAGAAGTGAGTTGAGTGGGTCGACCGATGCTATTAATTCTATGATGAGAGAGTTTAAGATTCAGAAATCCGAACCCCAAAGCCGTTACGAAACATGTGTTATTTGCGGTGGTCCTCATCCATACTATAATTGTCAAGCCACGGATGGCGATCTCAGAAATGCTTCCGTAGCTTCTGCTAATCCGGTTCAAAATCAAAATCAAGGATACCGTGCCAACCAAATGGGACCACCCGGTTTTGCACCCATTCCACAACAAAACCAAAATCGTTATCAAAACCAATCTTACAATCAAAACCGAGGAGCTAATGTTAATCATGGTAATCAAAACTACCAAGCTCCTCCACCTCAAGTTTATCAACAACCGTATCAACCGCCTCATCAAGCTACTCCGAACAACGAGTTTCTAACTTACATGAAGAATTCCGATAACACCATTAAAAGTTTGCAAACTCAAATCACCAGCATGAGGAATGATTTCAAAAGGGAAATGGAAGCTACGAGTAACAAGCAGATGAGTGAAATGAGGAATATGATGGCTAGTTTCTTTCAAGCCAATCAAGCTTCTACTTCTTATTCTCAACCATCGGGTTCCGGTTCTCTTCCGAGTAATACGATTCCCAACCCGAGAGGTGATATGAAAGCGATCACTACCCGAAGTGGTGTTGCTTACGATGGACCCACGGCTCCTACCATTATTTATTCTTCTCCGTCTCGTGGTAGACCGTGAGACCGGGGTGACAAAGGACCCGGTGCTTCCTACTAATAAGGGGAGTACCGAGAATGTCCAACCTACGGTTGTCCCGATGTCTGAGCCCAAGGATGCTCCGGTTAGTGCTGAAAAGACTAATCGGAAAACGACACTTCCGTACCCGTCAAGGATGAATGATCAAAAGCAATGTGAACAAGCAAATATTCAAATAGAAAAATTCTTTCAAATATTTCAAGATCTTCACTTCGAAATTAGCTTCGCGGATGCTCTTCTTCTCATGCCTAAGTTTGTTTCGACACTAAAGGGATTATTAAGTAACAAAGAGAAAATTGTGGATTTGGCAAAAACGTCTGATCTGGTCCGAACCGTCAAGTCTAAACAGACTTAAAACTGCTCAGACACAAATGCAATGAAGTCCAGGAGAATACAGTGAATTCCCGGGTCGTTAAGTCCCACGGAGACTCAATGGTGTGTAAACACTTGATCAGACGGTAGAATGATCACTAAGGGTAGTGATCGGAAAGGATTAGGATAAGATAATTACACTACTGAAAAAGATAATAACTAACAGCGACTTAAATACAAATTAAGAAAATTAAAAAGATAAAAAATATTAAATAAACGCTATCACTATATTTAAAGTGATGAACGTTTAAAACCTAAAACGTACGTTAAAATTAAAAACTACGTTAACGTACAAAATAAAACGTGATATCTAAGAAATAAAAATCCTAAAAATATAAAAATGACATTTTTACAATCCTAATGATATAAGAAAATTATTAGAAAAGGAAAATTATTTTTATAACTATTTAATTATTTATTATTAATTAAAAACTATTTTAAACTATTTAATAATACTCTAAAATAAAAGAAAATATGAAATAAGACTAGAAAAATAAAATTAAGACTTAGAAAAATCTAAAATATGATAAAACTAATTTTTAAACAGAAAATATATTTTTTAGACTTTTTATATATTTATTACTAATTTAATACTATTTAAAACTAATTAAAATGCTAGAAAATACTTTTTAAACTAAGAAAATTATGGAAAAATACTTTTTATGACTTTTACATTTATCCTAACTTAAGAAAAATGAAAAATTATTTTTTTGAAGCTTTTCTTAATTTTTTGTATTTAAAGCTAATTAAAAAGGCTTAAAAACTAAATTAAATCAGGAAAAATAGCAAACAAGATTGGAAAATTATGAAAGTTTCAGGATAAGCTTAAAATAAAGTTAGGAAGCTAGGAAAAATAGAAAAACATAGGGTTATGAGGAGGAATATGAAACTGAAGAGCAAGTGCTTATTGAAATAAGCACTTGAATAAGCTAAGAAGCACCAAAGTCCACCAAACAGAAACAGAAGCTAGGATAAGCTTAAAGAACCAAAATACAACTAGAATCAACAAGCTAAAACCACAGAATCACAACCAAGCACAGATTTGAGGTCTATGAGTTTCAAGCTAAAACAGATTCTGAGTGGCAAGTTTGAACACAAGCACAAGCTTAAAAATAAGCTCAAACTGAAAACTACCAATTAGAACCTAAAGTAGACCTGGTTGAGACCAAATGTACCAAAAATCAGACCATGGGGAGCTCTTTTGAGCCTTGTGCACAAGCTGCAAGAACTGAGAAAAAACTCAGTATCAACTGTTTGTTTGGAGCAGGGTACTTTGGCCTAAAAGAAGGGCTTATTTGGAGCTTATAAAAAAATTGCAAAATTCCACAAAAATGCTAATAAGAAAGAGAACCAGTTGAAGTTTATGAAATGCCAAACCTCATTTGATAAGACCCCAAGGTGAGCTCAAGAAAATTCCTCCTATGTGAGCCCAAAACATATTTTTCACACTTTTGACTTTTGACAAGAATGAAGAACTTTGACTATAATGAACTTTGGATCAAATTTTTGGTTTGTTACTGATGTAATATGATAGAACAAGTGTAATGCAAGCAAGCTTAATGAATTCTAAACACAAAATGAGATTATGCTACTCAAAAGTCTCAACAGTGGACAAGTGAGACAGATTCAAAGGAAACTTTGACTTTCAGTGCTTGCAGACCCAAATTATCAACTAGTATGTGCTTAAATAAGCTTAATAGACATGGACTAACAGAAATCAACCACTGCTTGTACCTAAATGACAGTTAAACCACTTGAGCCAAACACCCTTTATTACAACTGATGTGAAGTTTAAATGAGATAGCAACTGACTACACTTGAATTAATGATCAATCTAAATCTACATACCTTAAATACAGCTTATTGAACAGTTAAAACTTATTAAAAACCACAAGAGCAGATTATGCTATAAAAATTTGGAAATAACTTACAAATGGTCCTAAGCCACAATGGCTTGCAACAACAACCAGGGAACACTAACCTATTCCAACCTCTAACCTAACACTGATTCAACCCAAATCCAGCTTTGATTCAATCATTTTCCATTTCCAAGACCACATGAGCTTAATTTTGACTTTTGTTGACCCGATTCCAAAATGGCTTCAAACTTAAATATAAGCTTATAACAAGCTGTAATAAGATAATATAAGCCTATTGGAGCTTAAAAATAAGCCAATAAAACCTTGTATGTAAGACTTTGAAATGGAATTATTCAACAGTAAGTTTTAGACATGGAACTTTATCATAACCTGAATTAATACTTGGAAATAAGTTATAGTGATACAAACACTTTAGTTTGATACAGAGAAACAAAATATTACAGGTTTTCAACTAAACTAAAACATTTATTATAAAAACGACATTGAAGAAAAAATAAAAACTAGCTACCACTCTTCTTGCTTCTCTTTCTTCATTTTTATACCCAAATGTGCTTCCCACTAGTACTCTGAATAGTTCCCACTTGATTTTTCAGCCATAGGATCACTAGATGCAATTTTAGCCGTTTGATGCATTTTTGGCGGGAATTGGATTTTTGACAGTTGGATGGGTAGAGTAAAGGGGTGAAGGGGGCATTTAATGGTTTTTGTAGTTTAGGTGAGGTGGAGGGAACAAGATAGTGATATGTTGAGGTGGAGGTGAGGGGGAGGGTTGATGTAGCAGAGCAGTTGGAGGAAGAAGAAAAGAAGGGCGCCAAGTGGGTGTTTGTTTTTGACCAAGTGTTTAACTGACCAGATATTAATAATAAGGGGGTCCAAAATGCTTATTTGACAGGGGGGTCAAATGGGTGCAAGGGTCCAAATTGGTTTAAACAAGGACCAATGATGTAAATTCTGATTTTCAAGGGACCACTCCTGCCAATTAAGCAAAGTTTCTCCAAGGACCATAAGTGACACTCTCAAAAGTATAAGGACCAAAATTGCCACTTTGCAATTTTCCAGGGGCCATTTCTGCCAATTTTCAAACTTGGAGGACCATTTTTGCAATTTTCTCAAACTTTTAATATTTTTCACCAAAGGACTAAATTTGACAAGTTATGATATTAAAAGGACCTTTGGTGATTTTTCTTTTGAAATTATGTGCTCAGGGACTGTTTTTGACAACTTTTGAAACTTGGGGGACTAAAACTGCAATTTTTGCAAATTTGATATGTTTTTCATCTGATTTTGATATTTTTGCATTTAAAACACATAAAACACTGATTTGTGATATTTTCATCATTTTGATGCATTTTTGAGTGTTTTCAGATGATTTTGCAGTTTATTTTGTACAAAAATGATGAGTATTTAGACATTCATCAATCCCCCACACTGAGATATTGCTAGTCCCTAGCAATGATTTGAGAAAACATAATGGATTTTAATCTCTTTACCAAAAGCCATTACTTCTGGAGTAGCCAAATGTTTCAGTTCAAGTAAGAACCATGGTACACCGATAACCATGTGATTTTGAGCAAACCACCATCTTCCAACGGATTTGATTTTGTCTTTACCATAAGCCGTACCCTTCTGGACTAGCCAACTCTTAGATAAATTATCAATATTATCTTTGGTGAGCTGATTACCAATTATGGTTTTTCCACTGCCTTTACCACAAGCCATAATCTTGCGGGCTAGCCAACTCTTCACTTTTTAGGATATGGTGAGTTGAGAACCATACAATTTTGGGCAAATTGCAAGCCATATAAACGGATTTGAGATATCTTTACCAAGAGCCGTTTGCTCCTGGATTAGCCAATCCTTTTGTTTATTAGACATGGCGGACTGATAACCAAATGAGTAAGTGCAAAACACTTACTCCAAAAAAAATTTGGCCAAAAACGGGGGAATTGGGTGGATAAATATGATAAAATTCGTGAGAATTCCCCCCCACACTTAGAAATGAATATTGCCCTCAATATTCAAAGTACCGGCGGTTATGCCGAAACAAAGAACGTAAAAGGGAAATACTACGGCCATTATTTAGAAAGAAGATATTTTTTTGGTACACTTATATACAACATGTGGGGCAACCCCCCCACACTAGGGTGGTAGAAAATAGAAAGAAGTCCGAAATATGGGTGAAAACCCATATGGCATGCTACTGTTTTTGATTACCGAGTCGCTAGCTTGACTCGACCCCGAATTAATTTGTTCATGGGGAAGTAAGTGGAATAGACAATCTCCATCGGACTTTCATTCAAGATGTTTGGACAAACATTTGAAGCACGTGAAAGTTCCACACCGACGAGATATACATAGAATCGGCTCAAAAATGATAACTGAAAATGCCGGGATCAAAAATAGTGTCCTCATTCCCGACAGAGAAAAGGGAAAGAGCAACAACACCATTAGTGAAGAATGGAATAAATATGTGCATCACAATGCATGTCCATTCCTCATCAGAAAGAAGCAAATCACCATTTTTGACATTTTTAAGCTTAAATTTGAAGCTTGTATGGTGATTGGTAACAAAATTTCCGGGAGGGAGAGCTGGAAACGGTTCTTCAATCAATAGATTTTCAAGAAAGAGGATGTCTCCCTCCGAATCAAAGTAAGTATTGTCAATTCCTGTTGGAATCGACTCATCACTAAGAAAATCATCGACCTCCTTCCAAAAGTTGTCATCTTCCTCATCTAGAGTGAGAGAAGGAATGGAAGAGTCGGAAATGGGATAAGAAATGAGTGGATGATCATTATATAGGAGATTTCTGGTTTCTCCAAGATCGGCTTCGAAATCAAAGAGATCATCGTCACTTTCCGATGAAAGTGGACTGATGTGAGTGAGTTCATCGGTGAACTCCTCAAGAAGAGGATCAGACCGTGGGAGTGATGCCTCAACATACTCGATGTCTCCATAAGATTTACAATCATCGCTAAAATCGGAGAAAGTCTCAAGATGATCATTTGAACACTCAAGAGGGAAAGGGATATCACACAGATGCTCGATAATTCCCTGTGACTCTCTTGGGATTGAGACAAGGCTCTCAACACTAGACGAGTCCATTTCTGGAATAGTGCTAAGAAGCTCATCCCCATGTTTAGAGAGTGAGTGGGAATATCGGGTGTGATAACAACAGATTGAGGGAGTTTAGAAGGACTAGCATACATATGTTTAATACTTTCCATTTGTTCTTCTGCTAGTAATTCCATCATAGTCTTTTCTCCCTGGTTTTTCATGGAAGGAGTTTCAACTGATGAACTTGATGAATCTGTACATAATTCACTAATATCAAGGGTAACATCATCATCATCATCATCATCAGGAATGAAACGGAATCGAGAGCTGGATTTGAATGCTTTTTGCATTCTAATTGATTCCCTAATAGTGTTTTCAATGGAAATCTGAGAATCTAATTTAGCGCCCGCTCTTCGCTAACAAAGCTTCCATGGATTTTGGATTATTTTGGGACGACATAGCCGACTCCTCCTTAATTTCTTTTAATAACTCGAGTCTTCAGAGAAGGTCCGTCGTAGTTTCATGAGGAGTCGCTGAATCATTTGGTGTGTGGAGGTTGGTCTTGACACGAAGATTCATAATTGTTACAAGGAAATGGATTCCTTGTTTGACAATCCGAGCTAGAGTGAGGACCTTCACAATACTCACAACAAGAGAATGATGTGGTTGTGAGTGGTATGTGTTGTAGTCATAACTGTTATCAGGAACTTGTTCATAGACAAGCGTGTTTCCGATTGACAATCGAATGGAATGTGAATCACCACAGTACTCACAACAAGAAATCAGCTGAGTCTCACAGTGTGGCAAATGATGGAATAAATCGTCGTGTCATGGTAGGAATAGGGATCTTGGTTATAGACAGACCCGTTTCCTGATTCCACCACGCTACAACCGGGGCAATTGCCACCATTATAAGGACCACCACACCATTGACAACCAAGAGGGTGAGGATAAGACATAGAAAGAATCAAAGGTTAACAGAGGGTAAGAAATGAAGAATCAAAAAGGTAAGAGGGTAAAGAGGAATATTTTTGGCATTTTTGAAAAACATGATGATAAAACAAAGAATGATAAAAACTTTTTACAAATGGTGGTATATGTGCAAGAATGGGTCTCAAAAGGTCAACACACGCTAAAGCCTCCCGGCAATGGCCAAAATTTTGATCCGTCCGAACCGTCAAGTCTAAATGACTTAAACCGCCGCAGACACAAATGCAATGAAGTCCGGAGAATACGTGAATTCGGGTCGTTAAGTCCCACGGAGACTCAATGGTGTGTAAACACTTGATCAGACGGTAGAATGATCACTAAGGGTAGTGATCGGAAAGGATTAGGATAAGATAATTACACTACTGAAAAAGATAATAACTAACAGCGACTTAAATACAAATTAAGAAAATTAAAAAGATAAAAAATATTAAATAAACGCTATCACTATATTTAAAGTGATGAACGTTTAAAACCTAAAACGTACGTTAAAATTAAAAACTACGTTAACGTACAAAATAAAACGTGATATCTAAGAAATAAAAATCCTAAAAATATAAAAATGACATTTTTACAATCCTAATGATATAAGAAAATTATTAGAAAAGGAAAATTATTTTTATAACTATTTAATTATTTATTATTAATTAAAAACTATTTTAAACTATTTAATAATACTCTAAAATAAAAGAAAATATGAAATAAGACTAGAAAAATAAAATTAAGACTTAGAAAAATCTAAAATATGATAAAACTAATTTTTAAACAGAAAATATATTTTTTAGACTTTTTATATATTTATTACTAATTTAATACTATTTAAAACTAATTAAAATGCTAGAAAATACTTTTTAAACTAAGAAAATTATGGAAAAATACTTTTTATGACTTTTACATTTATCCTAACTTAAGAAAAATGAAAAATTATTTTTTTGAAGCTTTTCTTAATTTTTTGTATTTAAAGCTAATTAAAAAGGCTTAAAAACTAAATTAAATCAGGAAAAATAGCAAACAAGATTGGAAAATTATGAAAGTTTCAGGATAAGCTTAAAATAAAGTTAGGAAGCTAGGAAAAATAGAAAAACATAGGGTTATGAGGAGGAATATGAAACTGAAGAGCAAGTGCTTATTGAAATAAGCACTTGAATAAGCTAAGAAGCACCAAAGTCCACCAAACGAAACGAAGCTAGGATAAGCTTAAAGAACCAAAATACAACTAGAATCAACAAGCTAAAACCACAGAATCACAACCAAGCATGATTTGAGGTCTATGAGTTTCAAGCTAAAACAGTCTCGAGTGGCAAGTTTGAACACAAGCACAAGCTTAAAAATAAGCTCAAACTGAAAACTACCAATTAGAACCTAAAGTAGACCTGGTTGAGACCAAATGTACCAAAAATCAGACCATGGGGAGCTCTTTTGAGCCTTGTGCACAAGCCGCAAGAACCGAGAAAAACTCAAGATCAACCTGTTTGTTTGGAGCAGGGTACTTTGGCCTAAAAGAAGGGCTTATTTGGAGCTTATAAAAAAATTGCAAAATTCCACAAAAATGCTAATAAGAAAGAGAACCAGTTGAAGTTTATGAAATGCCAAACCTCATTTGATAAGACCCCAAGGTGAGCTCAAGAAAATTCCTCCTATGTGAGCCCAAAACATATTTTTCACACTTTTGACTTTTGACAAGAATGAAGAACTTTGACTATAATGAACTTTGGATCAAATTTTTGGTTTGTTACTAATGTAATATGATAGAACAAGTGTAATGCAAGCAAGCTTAATGAATTCTAAACACAAAATGAGATTATGCTACTCAAAAGTCTCAACAGTGGACAAGTGAGACAGATTCAAAGGAAACTTTGACTTTCAAGCTTGCACCCAAATTATCAACTAGTATGTGCTTAAATAAGCTTAATAGACATGGACTAACAGAAATCAACCACTGCTTGTACCTAAATGACAGTTAAACCACTTGAGCCAAACACCCTTTATTACAACTGATGTGAAGTTTAAATGAGATAGCAACTGACTACACTTGAATTAATGATCAATCTAAATCTACATACCTTAAATACAGCTTATTGAACAGTTAAAACTTATTAAAAACCACAAGAGCAGATTATGCTATAAAAATTTGGAAATAACTTACAAATGGTCCTAAGCCACAATGGCTTGCAACAACAACCAGGGAACACTAACCTATTCCAACCTCTAACCTAACACTGATTCAACCCAAATCCAAATTTTGATTCAATCATTTTCCATTTCCAAGACCACATGAGCTTAATTTTGACTTTTGTTGACCCGATTCCAAAATGGCTTCAAACTTAAATATAAGCTTATAACAAGCTGTAATAAGATAATATAAGCCTATTGGAGCTTAAAAATAAGCCAATAAAACCTTGTATGTAAGACTTTGAAATGGAATTATTCAACAGTAAGTTTTAGACATGGAACTTTATCATAACCTGAATTAATACTTGGAAATAAGTTATAGTGATACAAACACTTTAGTTTGATACAGAGAAACAAAATATTACAGGTTTTCAACTAAACTAAAACATTTATTATAAAAACGACATTGAAGAAAAAATAAAAACTAGCTACCACTCTTCTTGCTTCTCTTTCTTCATTTTTATACCCAAATGTGCTTCCCACTAGTACTCTGAATAGTTCCCACTTGATTTTTCAGCCATAGGATCACTAGATGCAATTTTAGCCGTTTGATGCATTTTTGGCGGGAATTGGATTTTTGACAGTTGGATGGGTAGAGTAAAGGGGTGAAGGGGGCATTTAATGGTTTTTGTAGTTTAGGTGAGGTGGAGGGAACAAGATAGTGATATGTTGAGGTGGAGGTGAGGGTTGATGTAGCAGAAGCATTGGAGGAAGAAGAAAAGAAGGCGCCAAGTGGGTGTTTGTTTTGACCAAGTGTTTAACCGACCGGATATTAATAATAAGGGGTCCAAAATGCTTATTTGACAGGGGGGTCAAATGGGTGCAAGGGTCCAAATTGGTTTAAACAAGGACCAATGATGTAAATTCTGATTTTCAAGGGACCACTCCTGCCAATTAAGCAAAGTTTCTCCAAGGACCATAAGTGACACTCTCAAAAAGTATAAGGACCAAAATTGCCACTTTGCAATTTTCCAGGCCATTTCGCCAATTTTCAAACTTGGAGGACCATTTTTGCAATTTTCTCAAACTTTTAATATTTTTCACCAAAGGACTAAATTTGACAAGTTATGATATTAAAAGGACCTTTGGTGATTTTTATTTTGAAATTATGTGCTCAGGGACTGTTTTTGACAACTTTTGAAACTTGGGGACTAAAACGCAATTTTTGCAAATTTGATATGTTTTTCATCTGATTTTGATATTTTTGCATTTAAAACACATAAAACACTGATTTGTGATATTTTCATCATTTTGATGCATTTTTGAGTGTTTTCAGATGATTTTGCAGTTTATTTTGTACAAAAATGATGAGTATTTAGACACTCATCAACGTCTTTGAATGAGAATTGTTCGGCGGTTATTCTCAAGAAACTTCCCGAAAAGTTAGGTGACCTCGGTAAGTTTCTCATTCCGTGCGATTTTCAAGGAATTATTCAGTGCTCCGCCTTGGCCGATCTTGGCGCGAGTATCAATTTGATGCCAAAATCAATCTATGAAAAGCTTTCATTGCCCCCACTTACCCCAACGTGTATGACCCTCGAGCTAGCCGACCGTACTACGACAAAACCAATCGGTATAGCCGAGGATGTTTTTGTTAAAGTGGGGACGTTCGATTTCCCCGCGGATTTTGTTGTCCTTGATTTTGATGCCGACCGCCGAGTACCCCTCATTCCCGGAAGGAGCTTCTTAAGGACGGGCCATGCGTTGATTGATGTGTATGAAGGAGAGATCACTTTACAAGTAGGAAATGAAGCCGCCACGCTCAATGTTAACCATACTTCCAAATCTCTAACTAACCAATATGATGTGGCCAAAATTAATGACACCGAGGTGACAAAGTACCCGGGATTTCCTACTAATAACGGAAGTACCAAAAACGTCCAACCTCCGGTGGTTCAAAAGTTGGGCCTAAGACATCGAGAATTGATCCGAGTCTTTCACGTTTTACGGTTAAGAGTTTGTCGACGATACGTGCTGACCAAAAAAAGAAATTAGAAAAGGAGTCTACAACGGTTGTGGTGGAAAATGCTAGCTCTAAGAGCACACCACTTGTCCCACCTCCGCTCGCTTGTTGTGTTGAACTTAAGAACGCCGAGTTTTCTTTGAGTGGCAATCCCACTCCTTCTTCTGAAAATATTGAACTTTCTTCTAAACAAATCATTTCTGATTCTTCCTCTTCCCTCACTAAATTTGAGGAGGATGATTCTATCATGGAAGAAATCGAGGCTTATTTGAAAAGTGATTCAGTTTCACCGGAAATTGATAATGCTGACATCGACATTGAGGGAGATATTCGTTTAATTGAAGAAATGCTCTCTTCACTCTCTCCAAAAGAAAATGAAATTAAAGAAGTCAAGCCGTCTACTAATCCTTCGGAGCCCGAGCTCAAGGATTCTTCCATTGATTTACTTCTCGAGGAGTTCGCCGATGAACTCGCTCGCATGGATCCTCTTCCACCGGGAAGTGACGATGACGTCTTTGATTTTAGAGCCGACTTACGCGAAATTGAATATTTGTTATATCAAGATCCGTCGATTTACTTCGAGAAGTTCACCGATGAACTTGCTCCCACCGACTCGATTCTTTCCGAGATTAAAGAAAATAAATACGATGATCCATTTTACCCAAAGAAAGAAAAGGAAGTGAAGATTTTGACTGATGAGCTTATTGATACTGAGGTCCCACACTATTTTTTATCCGAGAGTGATTCCTCTTCTCGTGAGGATTTTCACGTAGAAGATACTTTGATTTCGTTCCTTTCCGAGAACAAGATTTTTAAGCCTGGGATACTCATCGAAGCGGATATTCATATCACAAAAGTTAACCGAAAAAAGGATCCTCTCTTGGATGCCTTCATTGTTAAACCTTCAAACTACATTTCTCGTACCATGGACTCCTCTTCTATGGAGTCATTTCTCTTTGATCCGTCATCCCGTCGTCCACCGAAAACCACCGGATGATGGATCATTCTTTCTTGATATACCTTATGTGAGTTTGGGAGAAGTTATCCCTTATGTGATTGAGCCCGACATTTTCCTTCCCTCCCAACCCACCCATTCTCTTTCCCTCCGGAGTGAGGATACCATCTTTGATCCGGGTATTCCTTCCGCTTGTTTCCCCAAGGACAAATGAATTCGGGGACGAGTCAGGCTAGCGACTCGATGACCAAAAATGGTAGCGCTTCGTGGGAGGCACCCCATGCTTATCCTTTTATCTTATTTATGTTTTCTAATAAGTGACGTGAGGAGGTTCGCCTCTTCCATTTCTCGTGTTTCGTGTTGTGATGTTTTGTCCAGGATTTTCCCGATATGAAGACTCTCGTGCTCGAAGTTTGTCTCGAGTTTCATGTTTCGACGCTCTTATGGAAATCCGATATCCAAAATCTTTTTCGATTATCGTTTATCTATTAGCATACCTAATCAATGGCCTTAGATTTACTTTGAGAACCCGTACCTTTAAACATTGAGGACAATGTTTGATTTTAGTCTGGGGTGGGTAATCTTCGATTTGATTTTACCGCACTTGTTTGTTTTTTTTTTGCCGTGTACTCTCAAGAACCCCGTTTTTCCTTAGAAATTGAAAAAAATGTGCAAAAATTGTGAAAAATTTAAAAATTTTTAAAGCTTTTGTTAAGTCTTTTTTATTGAAAAGTTTGCTAGTCTCTTAGACAAGAAGCTATAAAATGCGAATTCTAGCTCACAAGGCCAAGAATTTGCAAGTTTCCCTGAGTGACTTTAAATATGCATGACTTGATTTCATTAGACGAAGCATTTGCTAAATTAATGTATATGTTTTGACACCTTGTTGACTTTCCGCTGGTGAGAGTAGGAATAGATTTCTGACTTGACCGGGCGTGTTGAGCCCTAGCTTGTTCCCTTAACCATAGATAATTTAATTATCGGCTAAGCATCCGCGGATCTCATTATTTGGGATTTTAAATTTGCGGAGATCGAGAAATGATAGAGTTACTTATGAGTTTAGATGCTAAGCGTGGAGTAGTTGGTTCTCTTTAGAGCCCATCGAAGGTACTTATGGCTTTTGTTCCCACAAAATTGTTTCACCCCATATATGTTAAATAATAATTAAAGATGTTAGGTTTATGGCGATAGTTAGTTCTTTATCTTCTTTAGAGAATCCTTGCCCATGAGGGTTGGGTACATATCAAGGTACTGTCAGTTGTTGTGTAATAGACAACTGATTCTGATAGTTTGTCTGCTATTGTTTCTATTGTTATAAAAGCCGTGGGATTTGGAGTTTGGCACAAAAAAATTTAACATGAATTAAAGCCCAAATGTATTAAAGTTGAAAAATCCAAAGCCATAAAAGTTTTCTATGTCCGACGGTACCCCGTTGTCATGGACTTCTATAAAGGTTGAGGAAAATCCAAAGTCATAATAAGACTTCTGATAAAACGGTAATCCCGTTGAGTTAGTGGTTGAAAAGACCAAGGGCCTAAATTGCAAAAATGCAAATGTGCTGAAATAAGTGTTAAGCCAAACTTTGAATCCGGGAGATGTCTAAATAAAGCCTCTGTCTCTGGACTCGTAGATGAGTTGTCTCGGTCGCCATAAAAGGATATTCTCCCTAAATCGTGTGAAATTAGGACCTTGATGTGGACCTCATTCTTGTGTGCAACGGTTTTCGAGGGAAGATGGATAACTAATTATCGACTTAGCTTCATATCTTTATCGGAATAAAAGTTATCGAAACGAGAAATTTGAAGAAATTCATTTCTCACAAAAATAAAAAAATCTAGAGGAAAATAGGAAAATGGGAGCAAACGATAATTACACAAGTAACTTCCATGGGTAGTGTTAGCATCTAAAGTCATATTTAACAATGATTTCGATTTTACGCTTAGTTTGGGGACTTGTAAAAATCGGGACGATGTATTCTATCCGTATGGTCACTTCACGCTGTGTTGTGTTTCTTACTCCGTGATCCTAACGTGTCGTTTGAAAAATGTTGGAGTTATTGATCGACATGAAAGTTCAACAAACCGTCACTCATAATTGGAATGTGCTTAACCGTAATATCTATATGTGAATTAAAAGGTAAACGGGGCATTTTTAGAAATAAGGGTTTCTTAATCTCTTTTGAGGAATCTTTGCTACTTTTCATAGGTTTAGTAGAAAGAGATTGAAATCTTTGTTTTTAGAAGCGTGAATTGATTACATTGCGTGAGGACACGACAATATTCTCGTCTGGGGTATTTTGGTATATGTGAAAACATATACCCTTTTCTTTATCAAAACCGGACCAAAAAGACCAAAAACTAACCCCTAAAGCCATAAATATTTGTGTTTTTGTGTTTATGTATGTGCAGGTAACGGATATTGTAAAATGGAAAAAAAAGAAAAGACAAATGGACAAAAACGAGCACGAGAATGGAAGGAGCACGAAGTTACGGGACCAATGATAATTTTATTTGGAGCATCGAGGCAAAAGAAGAAAAATTTAAAGACCAAACAAAGAATTAATTAATTAAGAAGAAAAAGAAAAATAGAAGAAAGAAAAGAAAGAAAATGGATCAGCAAGAAAATGAGCTTAAAGGAAAATTAAATGCAATATTTAACACAAAAAGACTCTTGGTCTAGTGGGTGGTGACATGTTTATCAAGCAAGAGGTCAAGAGTTCAAATCCTACTAATGACAAAATTGTTGGCATAATATTTTTACATCACAAATCAATTTTCCATCCAACCCAGCTGCTGTCCCACGAGCTGAAGTCCAAATCGAAATCCAAGCCAAGATGCTGTCCAACTCCAAGCCCAGCGAAGCCCATTCATCTATAGCCCAAGACCAAGCACCCCAAATGAAAGCATACAATCTGCTACTTACTTTGTAAATTAAACTTGGAGGCCAAGTTAAAAAAGGGATTTTTGTACCAAGCTCTAATAGTTTAGGGGTCAATATGAAAAATTATTAGGGGCCAAAGTGTAACTTGTGGGTCTATATATACCCACCTCCCTCACCTCATTTTAGAATCAATCTTTAATTTATTTTTGTACCCAAACTCTTGTAATTTTAATGCTTATTTAGTTTTATAAAAGTTTTATTTATTTCTTTCAAGTTAGTTCATCTTATTTATTATCTTTACATCTTATTTCTTCTTCTCATCTCTTTCTTTATTTTCTTTTTCTTTTCTTACCTATTAAGCTATATTAGCTTATTAGCTTATTATAGCTTATTTAGGTTTTGCTTTTTGGGTTAGCTTTTTCTATAAGCTTATCCATTAAGCTCTTTTATTTGTTTTTCTTCTATAAAACTTTCTTTAATACTTTTCATAAATAGTTTTTATTTCACTTATTTTATAAAAAGTTTACATTTTTATAAGTTTTAGCTTATTATGTCTTATTATCACATCTTTTCTTCATCCTCTAGCTCGATTCAAACAACAAAAGAGATGCATGAGCTTATTAAGCTCGGCTTATTGTACAAATAAGCCTTGACATCTTTTAAGTTTGAGAGCACATTTTCTATTTTTTAGCTTATTATTAATTAGATTTATTAGTTTTATCAAGTTTTTCATAAAAAGGTTGCAACTTTTTAAGTTTTTATTGAACAATAAGCTATTTAATAGCTTGTTCATTTAGATCAAGTCCTTAAATATACCCGATTCACGTTTAATCTTCGGAGGGAACAACTTAGCTTCGGGTAGACTTAGATCTAATAGTTTTTAGTTATAAAGTTTAAATCTTTTTAATTTTTAGATCACTTTTAGTTTATTACATTTAGTAGTAGTGCTTATTATTACTTATTATTGCTTATTATTGCTAACCTCTAATAAAGTTCTTGTTTTTCTTTGATTTCTCATCATCTCTACCGCTAAGGCCGGAGCTTAAGGGTCTTTAAGCATTTTTAATACATAAAGTTTGAAGCTTTAGTAATTTTTAAGCTTGTTGGTGAATAAAGTTTTAAACTTTACTTACTAATTAGTGGATAAGATTAATAAAGTTGTAAACTTTTGTATTAATTTGTGCTTATAAGATCGGGTGGTTTTATTCCTCTCGTTTCATCACCGGGTTTTATTCTCTTAACTTTTTATCATTTTTAGCTTAGAATATTAGTTTACCGTTACGTTTAATTTTTCGTATGATGCTTGTTAAGTCTTTTATTGTCATATTGTAGCTTAATATTCATCGTCACTAGTTGTAGTTTGCCATTTGAATCTTAGTTTAAACTTTAATTAGTTAAATTAGTTTTTAAAAGAAAAATCTCTTAAAAAAAATTAAAAAGTCAAAAAAAAATATATTTCGCTATTTTCAAAAAATCAAAAATCAAAAACCAAAAAAAAAAAAAAAAAAATTAGTTTTAAATTTTAGATAATTTTTAAATCACATTTTTAGTTGCAAAAAAATATATTAGATCACTTTTAGGGGTTAAAATAGATTAATTTGCATTTTAGAATACGTTTTTTTTTTTTGCATAAAGTAATTTGCGTCTTTAGTTCTATTTACGTACTTAATTGAGATTACTTGTTTGCACCTTAGGATTAGTAGATTTATATGCCTTTTATTATTATTGCTTGCCCCGTAGTTTAGAAATCCTCAAATCCTTTTTAACACATTCAAATCCCGATAATCGCGACGTGAGTTGGAAATTCCATTCAACCCTCGTTCGGAACGATCTCGGTGCTCAAACCTAACACGTTTGAGTTACCCCGTAATACTACACACTTTTCTTACAATTGGTTTTTACCGAACCATATTTCTTGTTATAGAGGCTTTTATTGTGCCGAATCGAATAGCGCCTAACAAAAAGAGTTAAAACTCACACGATAACTCATACGATAATAAAATAAATCATAAAAAACAATAAACGATATCAAATCAAGTCATGGTCGATAAAAATAGTTATAAAGGCAAAAGCTCAGTTTTGTTTAACGTAATGCGGTTACCTAAAGTAGACTCTCTAATTGCCAATTGTCACAAAAGTGATTTTGGTATGATAAACTTTTAGAAGTTTTTTTATCCTACAATATAATCACATAAATTGTCATACTTACTTATAGCTAAGTAAACTTAAATGTCTAAGACTAACGACAAAACAATCTAAAAATAAAATGTCTTGAATAATGTCGCATTCTTTCATAATATGATTGTTTGTCTTGATGCTACCTTGTTGTATGGTGATTTTTTAGGTCTACTAAGTGCAATGTGTTGTCTTTGCTTATATAAGATATTATCATTTGATTTCTATCTTTTTAACATCTTTTGTCACTAACAAATTTGTTTAGTAGGTTAATAACAAATTATTTGTTATCTCACTTGGTTCTAACTTTTATATGCTCATTTCGCATATTCCCTTTTATTGCTACGTAGATTAGTAATATGCTTTATGGGACCCCTACACTTGCATATAGTTTTAAAGCATATAGAATTAAGTCTTAGAGGCTTGGCTTTTCATATCTTTCAACTGACCTCTTTCCAAATCTCATTATTACTTCCGCTTTACAAAAATTGCCTCCATCACTATTTAGCTACAATAATACTTTAATTATATTATCCTCTCCACCTCCTATGGGGAAACCACATGCCTCATCATACGATCATCTCGTATTAATCGAGAAGAGGTACGTGACTTTAAGGATGAAGTTCATTGTATGCTAACCATCATCCATAAAAACATCACTAAGCTCATCTCTTTCGTTAACCCGAATAACCTCCTAAACACTTTGTTGTCATTCTTTATTTGATACATTACACATTATGTTGGATGTCCACCAATTAAGGGGGAGAGTAATCCATTCACATAATTGTCTTTAGTCAAAAAATTTGTCTCTTACACCCTAAAATACCAACACATACGTAAACACCACTTAGCTAAAACGGGTTCACGAAACCACAACTAGTTCAACCTTTTTAACCTTATATCACAAGTTTGCACCAATACCTCATCAAGTGAAAAACGCATCATGTGTTTTACAAACTTCTTCATCTCCACAATCAACAAATCTAGGATTTTCCTTAAACTAGCACCTTACAACTTCACTATCTAGAACACCATCATAGGATCTTATCCTTTTCTCGCTTGACAGATATCATGCATTTCATTGTCAGTGCAAACGATATATTAATCAAAACCGCCATCCCAACACTTTTTCAACACGTTGGTCTATCCAACTCTCTCTCATATGATGTCATTCTCATCCTCATATAGGTACTTATTTGTTTTGGGTACATATTGTCTTCACTTATTTACAATGTCATAATCGTCCATGTCGGTCAAAACCATGTTAATACTATATCTCCCATTTTCACCTAGAATAGGTCGTTTTTATAATTCGTGTCAATAAATGAACGAATTTATATTCATGTTATCACTTTAATATTTATGCGTTTTATTTGGTATCTTAATTCTTAGATAGAATTCATTATTGATTACTCTTGGCTTGAAGCATATAAGAAATTGATCAAACAATAGGTTGTTAGCATAAAAAAATCATTCAAATCATAACCTTTATGCATCATTTAATTGCAATGTCTATTCTATTTTTCTTCCTCTTAGTCTTGGTCACTTGACATTACGAAAGGATCGCATGAGTACATATTTTTATATTATTTGCTATACATACGAGTTTCTAACTCCTTAATAGTTTTCTACGTTATCACCACCACCTTCCATCACCACTTTCACTAATCAGCATCACCATGGATTAGCGAAAACTTTTCTAAATCTTGAGTCATCTACCGAGTTATCACCACATGAATCCTACTAGTAAACCGACACCAACACTAGCACCACTAGCATTAACTCTTTATATTCCAACTTCACTTCATATCTTCTTTCTAGGCACTATTTTGTAGGCTCTTATCATATTAAATTATCGCTTTTCTTATGATTGTAATTAGGAGATTACACTTCATGAGATCTTTGATTATATCATTTATATATCACATATATACATCTTATTTTTCTTTGTCAAAAAAGATGAAATATATTGCAGTAAATTTTTTCATTGTAGGTTCATCATCATATACACTCGATTGTATATAACTTACTCATCTAAGGATGAAGTTTGCATCAATTAGTTTTCTTCTTTTAGGTGCTTCTTGACACCCTCGAACAAGGGGGGACATCCTTTAAGCACTCATATTGCATCGTCTATACACTTGGTTGTATATGACATATTTGTCTAAAGACAAAGCTTCTATTATACTAATATTTATTTTGAATGTTCATCTTGATGCCCTAGAGCAAGGGGAGCTTCCGTCAAGCATTTATTGAATGCATCTTATACACACTTTGTTGTATATCACTTACTCGTCCAATGACGAATATAGTTTTGCACTAATATTTGTTTTGTAGGTTTTTAATTATACCCTGACGCCTCAAACAAGGAAGAGCAACCGTCAAGGGGGAGCATGCACGCATTCATCATCATTCTCACTTTTCACCAAGCCTTTCTGCTTCGATAAAAAGCTCTGTTGTAAAAATCGGTCCAGGCGGCCGATTAATCCCCGCATAATCGTTGATCGTTCACTAAGCGCATTGATTTATCATAATCGGACTATTTAATCGGTTTGGTCAAAGATCGCTTAAAAATCAGTCAACAAACTGATTAATCGAACAAAATCGGTCTAATTGGATTAATCGGACAAAATCGCTTAAAAATCGTTCAACAAAATTGCTTAAAAATTGGACAAAATTGCTTAAAAATAGGCCAACAAACTGATTAATCGGACAAAATTGGTCAAATATCGCCTTAAAATGGTCAACAAACCGAATAATATTTGTGTTTGACTTTAAACTTTTAAGAATTATGTATTATGTTTATATTTGAACACTTAAAATATTTGAACTTTGTAGTAATATAATATCTAATATTACAATTTTGTGTATAAAAATTCCAATCCAATTAATCCCCGCCTAACCGATTAATCGCTAGGCCCTACCCGACCGGCTCACTAGCGCATAGAGATTTTTACAACCTTGATAAAAAGTGGAGAAAATAGGCTAACATTGCTATGCATTTTTCTTTATCATATATTTATCATAATTTTTGTTGCATAAAACTAACCTTGATGTAGGTTAAGCCTCTTAATTTTGATCCATGGATCCGCTACCAAACAAGGGACGGATTGGAGTAGACGATTTAACTTCACTAGGGATGATGCAAGCTCGCCTTTTTGGGGGAAAATAAAGTTGAAACTCCAAGGACACACCCTTTTTATTTCGACAAAAGGGGAAAAAAGTGTAAACTGAGAAGGTAATGTAAAGGTATTACGGATATAAGTAACTTTTTACATTTTACTATCTATTACGTTTACATGTCTTTATCATCATCAAAAAGGGGGAGATTGTTAGTGCAAATATTACGATATTTAATCTATACAGTCTCGCTTGTTTTGATTGATGACAAACATGTAACTTCTAATACATAACGTAAAATGTACAAGTTACTCGTAATCACATTTTGTCTCAACATACATTCAACACCTCTCGATGTCTCAAGTCCTCGTATGTTACAACACAGGTTCGTACATGTTTGTTATATGGTATTATGATCAAAACCCTTAACAAATCATTTAGAATGTTTAAAATACGTTTAGATTCACTAAGTATTTTAGCAGGTTAACCATTCTATTTCGAACCTCATTTTACATTTTGCATCAAGTATTTTATACAAATACATCTTTTGTAAAATGTCTAACAAATATATAATTTTATTTGTACAAGTAAACTAACTATAATATTCATACAAGTACTAAAGTTTACTTACACTTGACAAAATATATTTTATTTTGACAAGCACTCAACTATATATTTTATTTTATAAAAGGTAACTAGACATTTTATCAACTAGTTACATAATACTCCCTCCGTCCCAAAATTATAGTCCCCTATTGACTTTCTCGGTCTTTCTTTTACAACTTTGACCTTAAATATTTTTGTTTGTGTTAGATAATACTTGATGCAAATTATATGAATGGATTGTGTTTTAAATGTATTTTTCATTAATATATTTTTCATCAACTATTGTATAACACAAACAAAAATATTTAAGGTCAAAGTTGAAAAAGAAAGACCGAAAAAGTCAATAGAGGACTATAATTTTGGGACGGAGGTAGTACATTTTACAAGTTTTTTTTCATGAACATTTTAATCTAAATAAAAATGCATTTTTACATCATTCCATGCATCATCATATCTCTTTAAAATCTTTAAAATATTTGGTTAGATTTACAAGATTTTGGAAAATATTCTAAGATATCAAATCTAATAAAATATTATTATTTTTTATTACCACTTTGGCTATAAATATCAACCCATTGTTTTCTCATTTTCTCATCCCTTCCAACACACATTCTCTCTATCTTTCTTTCATCTTTTAGATCTACAGATAACCATGTAGTATCATACATTAATCACCCTCATCATCACATGATCATAATGCTTCTAACGTTCATCTTTATTGTAAGCATACTTTACATTTTGTTCAACCAAGGAAAGCTTGGAGATCTAGCCATCCTCATTCACCACAAGCATACATACATGAAGATCTATCACATCAAGATTGAGGAACTTGTGATCTTCATCATTTAAAGGCTTCCTATCAATGGAAGTTCATTTAGAAGTAGTCATTCATATCCATTAGACATTTATGTCATGGATCATCATTGTAAACATTATTGCATCATCACAACACTTTCACCAAACTAGATTAGATGGTTTATGTATTTGTACCATAAAACACAAGGTTTGTTATTTTGGGTCTTAAAACATAACGGGAGTGGTTGTACCCGGAAAGAACTCGACATCTAGCTTGGTGTCAGAAATATTATATAGGCGACGTTAGGTTGGTTTTACCTCGAACTAGAACCCAGTATTTAGCTTTGTACCGGAAAAAGTGTAAGCGACAATTTTAAGGTTTTCTCCGCCGAGAAGGGAGCTTGTTGATCTAGTGAAGTAACTCTCGAGTTGAGTACTCGGGGAGTGGAGTAGGGCGGAGAGGAGATCCGTGACCGAACCACTATAAATTCTCGTGTTCGGTTTGCACTTTTCTTTCTTTATCTCTTTACTTTTATAATTGCACTATACTATTGCTTGTGATGTGGTTTGATGTTTGTGTGACAACTTGGTTTACTATGTTTTATATTAGTCACAAACGATAATTGACACTTACATATTATAACAAACTTCATAAGCGATTTGATACTAAAGATCTAAAGTTTTTAAACGGAAACGTATTCACCCCCTCCCTACGTTTTCACAGTCTATTATTTGGTGTTATTGCTTTTCTCAACAATGCTTAACACATCAAAACACATCTCTAAAATTATAACAAGACATCATAAATGTTGCAAAAATCGGTCAACTCGGCCGATTAATCGTTAATCGACCGAGTACCTTGTCGATTTTTGAAAATCGGTCAAAAAATCGGCCTAGGAAAAAAATCGACACTAAGCAGTCAAAGAATCGGCCGAATCGGCCGATTAATCGGTCAAAATCGGCCGAATCGGTAAAAAATCGGCCGAAACGGGCAAATCGTTCATTTTAAAAATAATAATAATTTAGGCATTATACTTAATTTGGGGATCGTATATTTCACTTATAACGCACAATGAGCATCATAATCAGAATTAGAGCCTTTTATTGAGGTTTGAAAACATAGCAGGCTTGGAATCGGTTAAGATTTTTAGTTTAGTCTCCAGAAATACCAAAAAATTGCAGGAAATGCCAATCCGATTAATCACCGATTAATCCTGACTTGACCGATTACTCGCTGCAGGGTGATCGACCGCGCGACTACCGATTCACGATTTTTGCAACATTCATAACAATAAAAGTTGCGCCATCCTTGAACCACTGTTATCATGCATTTTGTTAACCAACCAAACGTCCACTATCGGTTATGCGAGTAAATTAATCGGCATCAATATACAAGTGACCATGAAAAGTACTAGTACTTTAATTTTCCACTGTGGTAATAATGAATATCACAAATGATTACATTGTAACAATATGCTATTTTAAGAATCGAAAAACGCCACATAAATAACAAATATAACAACTGACTAGAAACATACTTGCATTGCAAACAAATCCAACTGAACATAATATCATTAATAAGTATATTAAAGAAAATAAATTATCGAAACCTATTATTGTTACTTGAATTGTAATAACAAATTAATTAACCATGAGTAAGAAGAAATCAAAATCTTTGGCACATTGTCAATGTCCATAATCGGCAATGGTTTCTCCCTAAGAAAGGTTTTTTTGCTTTTGGGTGAATTGTTTATTCTTTGACTTTTGTCTTCAGTATTTATAATAAGTTATAAACCTAGGAAACATAGGAGTAAACCGTGAAAAAAGCCCAAATGATATCTTCAAAAAAAATTTAAATAAAGCATTAAATCGTTTATAAAGATAAGAATATTTTATAAATTTAGAATTATAGACAATGGCGGGGCGGGGCGGTTTTTCCGGTCCAGTTTTGCATATAAAACCGAAAACCGCCCCAGACATTAGGTTTTTCTAAAAATCAAAACTCCTCACATCGGTTTTTCAAATGGTTCGCTTTTTTCGATGCGATTTTTTTGGTTTTTTCGGTTTCGATTCGGTTTTTCGGTTTTTGTGCTCACCCCTATCAATAAACACCTGCAATTAATGTTATTCATAAGTTTCATTCAATGAAAATTACAATTAAAAAACTCATTGTACAAACCAAGCAAAGTACTTTCTCCAGACAACCTTCTTCCATCACCACTACTTTCTTTAACACCTCTTCTTTCATCACCTCTTCGTCGAGCACCACCTATTATGAATGTTCAAGTTAATATCAAGCTAAATACTTTAAAAATATCTGATGGCATGCAACAAAAAAATACTGTTGGATCGATATACTTTAATCAAACTAACTTAACTAGCTTGTTAAGGTTTAATAACCTCGGATAAATCCTAAGTTATTAACAAAGAAACACTGAGTAATCTTTATTAAGTACGCGGAATTTACTTAACAAAGCTAAGAAGAATAATCTTTTATTATAAACTCTAAATCTGCTTATTATGCAGATACTCTAATACAACTTTAAGATAATCGAACTTTCTTTAAAACTCTAATTCTAAAATCGTAAGTTATAAGTCATATCTCTAATGCCAATCTAGGAGTCCTTTTATAGGCTCAAGGATATCCTAGTCGGTTTACAATTGATAACCTTGTATGACAAGTAATCTAATACAGAATATTCTAGAGTTACCATACTTTCTATAAACGAATATAACAGTTCTTTGTTCTTGCAGTACTTTGACTTTATTGTGCAGTACTTTGACTTTATCTTTAGCAGTACTTTGACTCTTTGACTTTTTCCAGTACTTTGCAGCTTACAGTACTTTGATATCTTCAGTACTTTGATATCTTCAGCACTTTCATATCCCAACAATCCTCCCCTAACTTGAATTCTACTTGCTTGACTTCAAGTTCCTTTGTGAATATATCTTTAACAGCTTTATCTTTTAAAGACGGATTGTTTCTTAGTCTTTAAGCTTTTATCTCTGTAACATCTGTTCTTGTCAAAGTATCTCTTAGAATTGTTCTCTTTACAGCAGCATCCAGCAAGCTCCATCTTTTCAGCAATATGACAATTTGTACATTCAGTTTAAGTTGCATACTATTCTCATCACTTTCAAGTGAATCATTGAAAAAATAATGGATTTAGAACTCTTTACCAAAGCCATTATCTCTGGAGTAGCCAAATGTTTTGGTGTGTAAGACCATGGTACATTGATAACCATATGATTTTTAGCAAACCACCAGCTATCAACAGATTTGTTTTGTCTTTACCAAAAGCTGTACCCTTCTGGACTAGTTAGTTCTTCTATCTAATGGTGAACTAATTACCAATAATGGTTTTTCCACAGCCTTTACCACAAGCCATTTTCTTGTGGGCTAGCCAACTCTTCACATTACTGATATGGTGAGTTGAATACCATCCAACTTATTAGCAAGTTGTCAACTAAAAACGGATTTGATATATCTTTACCAGAGCCGTTTGCTCATGGATTAGTCAATCCTTTTGTAACCATGGTGGATTGATAACCTATTGATGTTATCATCACAAAAACCATTTATTCAACCTTTAGTTCAAAATATTTATTACTTAACAAAAAGGTTTCTTCAAAAATTTATTTAACTGGTTTAGTTCAGCCAACAGTACTTTGATGAAAGTACTGTCTGATCAGCAGTACTTTGAATAAAAGTACTGATATATCAAAAAGTATTTATTCAAATAAAATTCATACCAGTTATTGATCATCCTCAGCAATGGTAGTCCAGTTTATAAACAAGTTGATAACCATGCAAGCAGTTTCATTATCCTCTTCTACTTCCAATCCATGCTCTAGCATTCTTCTCATGAGCTCAACTGTGAGAGGGTATCTTCTTTCTGCAAACATGTGTATCATTGTTCCATTTTCTAGCTCCAAAACATGAACTCCAGATTCTTCAAAGAATCTCCAGCAAACTATTTCCCAGTTTTCTTGATTCTTCCAGACATCATCATTGCTTTCTTCATCAGTTTCCCATATAGTTATGAGATCACCATGTAAAACCAAACCAATCCCTTCCAATGGATGATCTTCAAAATAAGCCTTCACAACATGATATAAATAGAATAGATCTACTCTATCAATAACATGCAGCAAATCCCATAACCTCTTGAAAACTTTAAAACTTTCATCTTCCTTATAAAAAACCATGTAATCTCCATTCTTAGATTTCTCAACTTTGAAAACACTGATCTTTGATATGTTCATCTTCATATCATCATCTTCCTTTGTATAATCAAAATCTACTACTCTGAGATAATTCTTCAATTCATCACTAGTCTCAGATCTTAATTCTACCTTTTCTTTCTTTGAAAACTGAACATCTGTAACTTCAGTTTTTCTTTTTCTCTTTAAACTTTTCTTCCTTTCAGTTTCAGTCCAGGTAGCTTCTTCTCTAAAATCTTTGATGCCTGCAACATTCTTCTTATAATCCTCCCTAGCAGCATCATATAATCTTTTCATCTCAAGATAATTAAACTTCTGTAATCCTTTATACCCTTGACTTTTCAGATAAGCCATCATAGCATTCCTGTCCTTAGCTAAATTAGGTCTTCTTGGCATAAATCTAACAGGTGTAGGGGACTGTAAAGGTTCAGTAGTTTCAGCATCTAATTCATCTTGCACCTCTTGAGCTGCTTTTCTATTCAGAGCCTCTTGAGCTTCTTGTTCTTTTCTATCTTGAGCATCTAACTCTTCTTGAACTTTTCTAGCAGCAGCTTCATTCCTAGCAACTTCAATTGCTCTAAGTTCTGCCAAAGTGAGTTTCTTTTTCTTTGTTTCAACCATAATACCTTTCCCTTTGTCTTTAGGATCAATGTCTGGTTGAGAAGCTCTTGGTTGTTCTTCTTCTTGTACATCTCTAATAGTAACTCCTCCTCTTGGTTGTGATAAATCTAATATTGTAGCAATTACTTCATCATCACTAGCAGAATGAATAGGTATGAATGTGAATTCCTCTTCTTCTTCTATAACAAATGTAGAAGGACCAGCTTCTTCTTCAAAATTCAACACCCTTGGAGTTATTACTTCTTGCCTAGATGTATCATGAAAATCAGTGCTTTGATGTTCAGTACCTTGAACATCAGTACCTTGAACTTGCACTTCTTCTTCTTGTTCCTCAGAATCTGAAATAATCTTTTCTGTAGTACTTACAGATTCTTTCTTCTTTGTAACATCTTCTTTCAAATTTTCTTTTGCTAAATTCCTCCCCAAGTTGACAGAAGATGACTTAGGAACCTTCTTTCGTTTGAATTCCTTTCGAAGTTGTTTACGACGTTTGTTTTCCTCTTTAACCCATAAATTGAAACCTTGAATATAGGGTTTAATAAAATTTCTCAACCAAATATACCTACGTCTCAACTTCCTAAGTGCTTTAGCTTGAGACTCAATAGTCTTGTTCAATCGAACTAGCTCCTTTGTCAAAGCGTAATTACCTAAAGTCAATCCTTCACGAGGTATTGTATGATTAGTACTGTGAGGATGTGAATGTTCCTCCGAAACAGGAATAGAATGTTGTGGAGATGGAGTAGATGTTCTTTCAATATCAGCTTGAACCTCAGGGCTTGAAGAAACAGTACCCTGTAATGATGCAGTACCTTCAAGAGAAGCAGTACTTTCAGATGCAGCACTTTGCGAAGCAGTACCTTGTACAGAATCAACACCTTCACTTTCTTCATCCTCTCCAGCATCATTACGTACAGCTTGAACAACTTCCATCATTGTAGAAGTTAATGGAATATCTCCACCTCTGAACAAAGCACTTCTCCTAGCCATAAATGTAAAGATTTTGGCTTGTTGCACAATAACAGGTAACAAAGTAGCAGGTTTTGGAACATCAGCCAATTGCTTGTTTAAGAAAACCTGTACAAACCTTGGGTACATCAACCATTTTGACCCAGAAGAAATATGTGATAGCATCCCATCCAAAATAAGCTTTGAAAAATTAAACACTCTGTCTGTAGCTAAACCAACCACTGCGGATGCTATATTCGACCCAAACTGCTCCCAAGAAGTACTTTTAGAACTTATGCAATGAAGCAGTACATGAATCAAAAACTTCCATTGAGGACAGAATAATGCTTTCTTGAATGTTTGTTCTGTTAAAGACCCTTCATAACCAAGATTTCTAAAAGTATCCCAAATCAGTTGCTTGTCAAACCGAATAGCCCCATCTTCATCTCCAAATAATAAGTCTTCTCGAATAGAGGCTTCTGTAATCTTGATAGTCCGTCCAGCAACTGTTGATCTAATATAGTATTCATCCTCCTCCATATTATCTCTAGCATTAGCCCAAAATTCTTGAATCCATGGTTCAATAATATCTGGCTCAACTAAAAGAGAATAACTAATAGGCGACCCAGTAAGATAATCAACAATATCATAAAAAGCTATATTCGCCTCTGTTTTGTCCAAATTAGCCACCATATTGTGTTTTGAAACAGTTAAACGATTCGCCATTGTTGAATAAGTGAGCACAAGAATGAATTGATCGAAGAATAAAGAGATGGTGATTTGGAGATAAGTATGGAAAAGATGTAAGGTAATAATATGAGAGGGAAAATCGGAAAGTAGTTATTTATAGGTAGGATTTGAAAAATCACAGCCTATAATAACAAAGTTACCGTTATTATCAATTACCCATCAATATTACCGTTGGAACAGTACTTTAATACGACAAACAGTACTTTCCACATAAGCAGTACTTTCCCAAGCAGTACTTTCGAAGCAGTACTTTCTGGAAAAAACAGTACTTTGCCAAATTTCTTCATATAAACTAAGTAGCAACAAACATCCTCCCCTCAAGCAATACACAGGACTATACTAACACCTTATAGTCCTCCCCTTAAACAAAGCTTAGTAGTTAATCATTCCAATGCTTACGACCAAGTGATTGAATCGTGACACATCAAAACCTTTTGTGAGTAGATCAGCTACATTGTCATCCGTGTGAACCTTAACTACATTGATGAGCTTATGCTCATAACAATCTCTGATAAAGTGATGCCTAATCTGAATATGCTTTGTCTTGGAATGATACACAGGATTCTTAACAATACAAATTGTACTCTCATTATCAATATTGATAGGAGTATTTTTGAAATTGAACCCATAGTCCAAGAGTTGATTCTGCATCCACAAAACTTGACCACAACAACTTGCAGCAGCTACATATTCAGCTTCAGTAGATGATGTTGCTGCAATTGTCTGCTTTTTGCATTGCCAGGAGACTAGCCTTCTTCCAAGATATTGACATCCACCAGTTGTGGATCTTCTATCATAATTATCACCAGCATAGTCACTATCTGAAAAAGCTTCTAAGTGAAAAGGTGACTCTTTAGGATACCACAACCCCAACTTAGGTTGTTGTTTCAAATAACAGAAAATTCTTTTAACTACATTCATGTGAGAGATCTTCGGTGAGACTTGATATCTTGCACATAGACAAACTGCAAACATGATATCAGGCCTTGATGCAGTAAGATACATAAGAGAGCCAATCATTGATCTATAAAGCTTGACTTCAACAGGGTGTCCATCTTCATCTTTACCCAATGAATTTATAGATTTAATAGGTGTAGTAACAGCCTTCATATCATCAAAATTGAATTTCTTAAGTATGTCAGTAACATACTTGTCTTGACTGATAAAAATACCTTCCTTTGACTGCTTAACCTGAAGTCCTAAAAAGAAAGTCAACTCTCCCATTGAACTCATTTGAAATTCTTTCTGCATCAGCTGCTCAAACTCCTTAACCATGGACTGTTTGGTAGCCCCAAAGATGATATCATCAACATAAACTTGAACTAACATGATATCTTTCTTGTCTCTCTTGATAAACAAAGTCTTGTCAATAGCTCCCCTTCTATATCCATGTTGCAATAAGAATGTGGAGAGTCTCTCATACCAAGCTCTAGGTGCCTGATGAAGGCCATAAAGAGCCTTAACAACCTTGTAGACTTTGTTTGGATGTTTAGGATCTTCAAAACCAGGAGGTTGTTTGACATAAACTTCCTCTGTAATCTTGCCATATAAAAGGCACTTTTAACATCCATCTGATAAACTTGAAAGCCCATATAAGAAGCAAAGGCAAGAAATATTCTGATAGCTTCTATTCTTGCTACAGGAGCAAATACCTCATCATAATCTACCCCTTCCTCCTGTCTATAACCCTGAGCAACTAACCTTGCCTTGTTTTTAATAACATTGCCTCTTTCATCTCTTTTAACTCTAAAAACCCACCTGGTTCCAATAACTCTCTTCCCATCTGGAAGATCACATAAAACCCAAACTTCTTGAAGTTTAAATTGAAGAAGTTCTTCCTGCATAGCTTCAACCCAGCTTTCTTTAGTCAAAGCTTGAGCAATATTCTTGGGTTCCTCTTGAGAGATGAAACAAGTAAATAAACAGGTTTGATGGTCCTTATGATTCAGCCTGTTTTGTTTATACACAAAGCTAAGTAAAGCATTGTGAGGTTTTGTGAAACCCTTAGCTTTTTGTCTAGTCAGCACTCAGAAGTAGAAGGACCAATGATTTGATCAGAAGGATGATCCTTATGAGTTCTTAAGTTTGGAGACTGTGGAACATCATAATTATCATCTAAATTGGTAACATCAGCACCTTCATTGGAATTAGGGAAAATACCTTCATCTTCAAATTCATCATCAGTATCTTCTAATCCAGGCATAGTATGATCATCTAGATCATCTAAAGTACTGGCAACAGGTGCAGCAGTACTTTGTTCAAAAGTACTGTCCAAAGTACTGTAAGATAACTCTACAGTCTTGTTCTTCTTCTTTGCCTCTTCATAAGCTCTCCTTTGTTCATCAGTGTAAGAATGTGCTAAAACATCTTGAAGAAGCATCTGATTAAGTTCCTCTTGAATAGATTGATCCTCAGCAGATAATGAGGATTGTGGTGCAACAGTACTTTGTTTTGAAGAAACAGTACTTTGCTTAGGAACAGCAGTACTTTGGTTTGAACTTACAAAATCTTTAGCAGGAACAGCATCAGGTCTAATATGAACATCATGAACAACATATTGGATATCATCTTCATTGTGCATAGGTTGATTTTCTTCTCTCACAGGAACATAATTCATTGAAGGAGATAAAATCTCAAGATCAAACATCCAATCAGGACCTTTACCTTTTTCATTGTCTTGATCTTCTCAAAACTCAACATGAAGACAATCTTGAACCTTCTTAGTAACTTTGTTGTATACTCTAAAGCCTTTACTGTTAGAGCAATAACCCAATAAGTATCCTTCTTCTGACTTGCCATCAAACTTCCCCAGATTATCAATAGTGTTTAAAATAGTAAGAGGGCAACCAAAAGGTTTCATAAAACGAATGTTGGGTTTAGTGCCCATCAGCAATTCATAGGGTGTCTTCATCTGTGGTTTAGTGACTGAGACTCTGTTAAGTACATAACAAGCAGTACTTACAGCTTCTGCCCAGAACTGAATAGGTAGGTGAGAATCTGCTAACATTGTTCTTGCTGCTTCAATCAAAGTCCTATTCTTCCTTTCTGCAACACCATTCTGTTGTGGTGTTCTAGCAATACTAAACTCCCTTTTTATGCCTTTGTTTGCACAAAATTCATCCATAAGTTTGTTCTTGAATTCAGTCCCATTATCACATCTAATACCTCTAACCTTGAGTCTCAATTGGTTTTCAAGAGCAATAATCAGTGTCTGGATAGCATCAAAAGTATCATCTTTAAAAGGTATAAAGAAAACCCAACTGAATCTACTACAATCATCAGTAACAACCAAACAGTACTTTTTCTTATTTAAACTTGCCACAGAGACAGGTCCAAATAAATCCATATGTAACAGCTCCAATGGTTCTCTAATAGTTCTTTCCTCAAGCTTCTTGCAGGAAGCTTTGTGTTGTTTACCCTTCTTGCATGCCAAACATGATTGATCATTCTTGTAAGTCTTTGAAGGTAGACCTCTAACTAAATTGCCTTTGACCAGTTTGTTGATATTCTTGAAATTTACATGACCCAATCTTCTATGCCATTGATGTGCCTCTTCAGATGTTGCTTTAGCCACCAAACATGTGGCTGTACCATATGAATGTAGACTCTTCATGTCTAAACTATACACATCATTTGTCCTTGGTACTCTAAGTACTACCAAGTCATCATCAACAGATTTAAAGTCAGAGGAAAGAATGAGACATTCTGTGTCAGTGAATAACACAGGATGCTTTTTATCACAAATTTGAGAGACTGACAACAAGTTGAACTTAAGCTCCTTCACATATCTGACATTTTCAAAATCGATTCTTCCAGCTTTAATTGTTCCTTTCCCAGTAATCCTTCCTCCATTGGGATCATTCCCAAATGCAACTTTTCCTCCACTAATCTTCCTAAAATCAGACAGGATCTCTTTGTCTCCTGTCATACTTCCAGAGCAACCACTATCCACAATAAGATGATCTTTAAGCTCCTCTTCTGGGTTGCCCTGCACATAAAGAAAAGAGTTAGAAACTTTTAGGAACCCAAGCCATTACTGACTTGTGTTCCCCTTTTGGAGTTACAAACTCAAATTCTTTGAGAATGTAATTTCCACTATCTTTCAAGTGATGATCCAAAATTATCTTTTGAGTTTTAGCATGTGGATTTTCAAAACTTTCTGGTTTTTCAACATAAATCTCTTTCACCAGTTGATTAGCATTTTCTTGTGTCACACAAACATCTGATTCACTTTTTGTTGAACGTACTGTGTGTCCCTTACCAGTACTTCCCCTTTTTACCCATTCAGTTTTAACAGGTGGTTCCTGTGATCTAGATCCCCTATATGAATTGTGATACATTCTAGGTTGATAGTGAGATCTCCTAGAATACCTATTCCAAGCAGTTGTATCAGTACCTTGTCTCTGAGCAGTACTTTGAAAAGTACTGTGAGATACTGAAGATCTTCTCTGATGTGGGTAGCTATGATCTGGTGTGAAGTTTCTGTGATTAACCCTATTTGAATTAGTCCACACTGGTTTGTGCTCTCTAGGTTTCTGATTGGTAGACTTATTCCTTGGAAACTTGCTTAGATATTCTGAGTGTTTGTCACAATCTTTGATTAAGTGAGTAGGACTATAACACACAAAACACAGTTTTTGACCCATATGACCAAAGTGATTTCTTCTATGTCTATGCCCAAAATTATTTTGCCTTCTTGATGAGTGATGAAACTTGTTTTGACCAAAATTATCCCAAAAAGGTTTAGCAGTACTGTTTTGAAAAGATTTTGAAGAAGGTACTGCTTGTGAAGCAGTACTTTGATTTAAAGGTACTGCTTGATTTTGAACATCATTTTCAACAGTTTCTTTGGGTGTCTCAGACCTAGATTTAGCAACTAGCTTTTTCCTAAACTCTAGACTGTCAATTCCAAAACGAGAAACATCAGGCCTAAGGGGTTGATGAATGCCAGTAGGATGTGGAACAGCATGATAATCATTAGCTTTCTTATATGCATGAGGTGAGTCACTTAATGAACCATCATTACTAGATGTATCTACATAATTAATGAGTTCTTCATCACTAGTGGTTATATCCTCATACTCACCTTCATCCTGATTACTAGATTGGTTTTCTTCTATCTTACTAAAATCCATACCAAAACCTAATCCAGTTTTAAGATAAGCTCTTTGCTGTTTTTGAACATAAGAAACATGTGACAAACCAGCTTCACCCCAAGCAGCAAACTTAGCTAACAAATCATCTCTTTCCTTAGTTAATTTCTCAATTTCAGCAATTTTACAGTTTAATTTCCATTCACTAAGCTTTAAATGGTAATCCTGTTGTGCATATTTTTCAGCCCAAGCTACTTCATTAGTTTCATGTGCTAAAATTTTGGCTTCCATAGATTCTAAGGTTATTTGATAACCTGCTACCTCAGCCCTAGCCTTAACACAATTATCTCTCTCAATCACATAACTGCTAAGCAATTTATGATAAAAATCATAGCAATTTGAGCATACCTCAGAGATAGGAGATTGATTTGGTGAAGTAGCCACCAATGCGAGTTGAACAGGATCATCTTCACTTTCCTTGCTCCAGTCAAATCTTCCAAAACCATCATCAGATTCCAAAGCAGCATGTTCAGATACTTCATCAAAAGCAGTACTCCAGTCCAATGTTTCCACTGTGTCTTCAACTGCATCTTCCACTGCTATCATACAGTAAGTCACCGGTTCATCATCAAACTCTTCACTCCAGTCAACTTCTGATAACTTCTCTTGAGCAACCAAAGCCTTTGTTTCAGTAATGGGAATTTCCTTAAGCTCAAGTTTTGGCTTCTCAGATGTCCTGTTTGCTTGATACTTAGCAAACCTGCACTCTCTTGCAAAGTGACCAGTCTTTTGACAATTGAAGCATTCAATTTGAGATTTGTCAAAAGTTATGCCCTGTTTGGGTTTGAAATCAATGCTTTTGCCTGTCTTCTTCATGTACTTTTTGATTCTTGCAGTGATCATAGCAACTTGCCACCTGATATCAATTTCTTCAAGTGCATCTTCTTCAATTTGTGCGAGATCTTCTTCATAAGTGACAGGTAAACTAGCTTGTTGTGCAAAGAAGGAGCACATAACTTCATCTGAGGCCATAGTGGTAGTTGGTGGGACCTGTTGAACATATGAGGGGGTGTATAGACAGCAGTACTTTGAGAAACAGTACTTTGAGGAGAAGCAGTACTTTTGGAAGTACTGGCCTTCTTCTCAGATGATAGAAAAGCAATACTGTGAGACTTAGAACTTGTTTGACCACTCATCTCATGCTCATACACCTTAAGTTGATGATATAGATCATCAAAGTCCATGACATCCAAACCTTGTTGTCCTCTGATCATTGTAGCAATCACATGCCATGAGGATGGCAAACTCCTTAGAAACTTCAAGTTAGCATCTTCAACTGATACTTCTGCCTTGTATAGCTCCAACATGTTGAGAAGATTCTGAAACCTATCATATGCAGCATCAAGACTCTCTCTTTCACCAACTGTGAAAGTTTCAAACTGTGGCTTTAGCAAATTTCGTGCATTTTTTAGAGGCTTCATTCCCTCCAAATCTGGTCTTGAGAGCAGCCCAGAGCTGCTTAGCATCTTTAGCATCATGAAATTTGAGAAGATGACCATCTGGAATGGCAGATAAGAGAATATTGAGTGCCTTCTCTTGGTTCCTTAAGGTTGCTGCTGGTAATACAGGTTTAGGTGCCTTTGGTTGGCCAGGAATATCAATGGGGTCTGCTACAACTTCATTCCCATTCACAATAACATTCCAAAGAGCATGGTCTGTGATGGCAATGTACTGCCTCATCTTCATGCACCAGAGATCATATTCTCCCTTCTTGATTATTGGAATTTTGAGTGAGGTGATGGAGGGTGGTGGAACAGCTTCAGTCGACATCTTGAATATAGTTGAAGTAGGGTTTCTTCCTAGTCAGAGTTTCCACACAAGCTCTGATACCACTTGTTGGATCGATATACTTTAATCAAACTAACTTAACTAGCTTGTTAAGGTTTAATAACCTCGGATAAATCCTAAGTTATTAACAAAGAAACACTGAGTAATCTTTATTAAGTACGCGGAATTTACTTAACAAAGCTAAGAAGAATAATCTTTTATTATAAACTCTAAATCTGCTTATTATGCAGATACTCTAATACAACTTTAAGATAATCGAACTTTCTTTAAAACTCTAATTCTAAAATCGTAAGTTATAAGTCATATCTCTAATGCCAATCTAGGAGTCCTTTTATAGGCTCAAGGATATCCTAGTCGGTTTACAATTGATAACCTTGTATGACAAGTAATCTAAAATCGTAAGTTATAAGTCATATCTCTAATGCCAATCTAGGAGTCCTTTTATAGGCTCAAGGATATCCTAGTCGGTTTACAATTGATAACCTTGTATGACAAGTAATCTAATACAGAATATTCTAGAGTTACCATACTTTCTATAAACGAATATAACAGTTCTTTGTTCTTGCAGTACTTTGACTTTATTGTGCAGTACTTTGACTTTATCTTTAGCAGTACTTTGACTCTTTGACTTTTTCCAGTACTTTGCATCTTACAGTACTTTGATATCTTCAGTACTTTGATATCTTCAGCACTTTCATATCCCAACAAATACAACCAAGACAAAGAATGTCAAAATGAACCAAATTGTTTTACTCAAAGTAACAACAAATAGAAATGTACCAGCATTTCTTCCACGAGTATTGGATTAGCGACTTGCTTGTGCGTTTCTCCCTCCTCCAACTCTATGAGTACTTTTCTTACCCAACTTAACAAAAATGATGTTTGAACCAATAAGGGTGCGATGATGAGATAACGCAGTGTCGATAGAAGCCTGATAAGCATACTAAAGAAAAACATCTATACAAACAAATCAAAGTATCTTTGTATACAAAAACTAATATAACTACATGACAAAAAGTTAAGCATAGTAACTATACATACCCATGACATTTCCCCTCTAAATCCATAACAATATCACACATTGAAGGAGGTCCACAATCATAAAAGAGTGCATCCATCTGCAATATATAAAAGAATACATTTATCTAAAGAAAAAATAGATCTAAATTTATTGACTCTAATATAGACATACTAGCAGATTGTTGACACTTTTAAGAGGCAATCCGCTGACAAAACAAATTCAAGTTCAAAAACATCTTCGGTTAGATCATCATCACTCAACTCAACGTTATCCTGTATTAAAACAGAGGAGTTACAATTTGATAATCTACACAATCAAACTTATTAAAATTTATATCGTATTTTGAAACACTAGCACCACGTGTTACTCTCAAACAAGAACTCCTTAATTGACTATTCCACAATGATAACGAAACAATTATATTGTTTCAATAAAACATATCCAAACCATAACACCTTAATCATACATTAAAAAGGTAAAACCTAACCACATTTTTTCATAATGAACTGTTTTACACTCATAAAACACATTTTGAAAACACTACACCTTAGCATACTCTTCATCAACCGATTCCAAAATAGAAACTATGCATTTTTGATAATTTTGTAACTACAACCCCAAACCCACTTTTTATGTCTATTTTATTTCCAACACATTTAACCCAAAAACACCACCTCGTCCAGTTATTTATTTATTTATTTTACTTTACTTCCAGCACACGCACTAACATCCGAATTTAGATTATTTATAAACTCCCGCTCACATTCATTTCTCTCTTACACGTACTAAAACATGCACAAATAAATGCTTCACACACAAACTAAAACACACACTCTTATTGTCGTAAAAATTGAAATTGTATGAAATCCTCTATATCTTTTTCATTTTTTTTAACTGAATCATCTGTTAATTATGTTATTGTTTGTTAAACTTGAATAAATTTTGGTAAAATTATATTATGTTCAACAATTCAAGTTTTAGTTACTAAGTGATCTCTCACTAACATGTCTTTCATGCACAAAATAAGACTACCCTTTTGAACAAATAAAAAATTATATTAAAGGTCATATTGTAGTTCTATTATATTGTCACACCCCGCCGGAGGCGGAAACGCGAGGTGCAACTAAATTAATATACATCGCAAAAGAGATATAGTACAACACTACAATTACGATTTAAGGAAATTGTACATGATTACAATATAGTTCCAGCCATACTAGGCAATTGAAACAATAATTTCATTTCCAAAAGATAACGTCTTATACTTAATGACCAAAGATGACACATGAAGATTCCTTTATGCAAAAGACTTCATAAAATATGCTTACAGACGGTCACCTGAAATGCATGAGAAAACGAGTCAACTATGAAAATAGTTGTCGAGTATACAGGTTTTATATAGTACGAAAAACCATTTAGAGAAAAGTCTGCATGTCAAATGTCATGTCAACTCATCCTATTACAAGTCCCGCCCATACGAGACTTGTAACATACAAGTTCACATATATTCTCGTAATAAAAAAAATAGTACGCCTGGTAGTTAATACACATATAGTCATGACAGTTTACAATAAAAACGCCTCGTATATAACAAAGTATGCGGCAAAGACCCAAAAATAAATAATATGCGTTTTGTAAACAGGGGAACGAGAGGTTGGCCGACCTCTAATAACGTTATCCTTACTACTTACTTCTCCGCACAAGGAAGCCGTACGAACGGTACGTATAATCGGAATGCGAACGACAAACCAATCGGGGACTAACAATGCGAATGTACGAACAATACATCATATCAACTATTATATACTATCAAATTAAGACTGCTCCTAACATGGGAGACTCGGCACTGCTCTGAAGAAGGGAAACTTAAATTGGACTGCTCTGGTCAAATGAGACTTTAAAACTTAGTGCGTACAGCACATTATAGTTCAAAATGCACTAAAGGGGTCAAGAACAAGTCATAAGTTCATAATAATTCCAAGGGTTCACAATGTATCAAATGGTTCAATAAGTTCATAATTTAGCACAAACAATATAGTTTAAGTTTTAGGTTCATGCATTTCACTCCAAATAAGTAAAGCGGTAAAAAGAGGGACTGTGAATACTCACCTTAGTGAAGCAGTCTGCAATAAAGTAAAGTCAAATAGTATGAGTGTGCGGCACCGGCACTCGACCTAGATTAGTACAACAAGTTCAGTCTTTATTCATGTTTAAGACTCGATAAATTTAACGTAACTTTATAAGTTTTCAACGTTTGTGTTGTTGTTGTTGCTTATGTGACATCGTTTAAGTTTGAAGAACAGTTTCAAATTTTTGCGTATATTGGCTTATGGAAGTGTATAAGTATATAATAGAAAGTATATCGAGGATGAACGAGGCTTCAGTGTGATGATAACCGAATGACGATGTACAGAAAGTAGGTACATATATTATAAGACGTTATTGGTTTAAGTGGATATCATTAACGAAGAATATATATATATATATATATACACACACACACACACACACACACACACACACACACACATATATATATATATATATATATATATTTATATATATATATATTCGTTTGAGTTAAAATGTAAGTCTATATTATAAATGTGTAAAACATGTTTTGAAATATGTTTTCGAGTTACATTTCTTGTTTATATTACCCAATGCGGTTTAAAATATATTCGTAATACGAGACGTGTTGTCACACCCCCAAAATACCTGTTTTGCAGCGGAATGGAATTCCTGGGGGATGACTGCCATAGCATCACAGTTACAGTTATATTGAACGACCTAAAGTGTCGTTTGGAAAATACATCGTTTGATTGAGTAAAATAATCAGAGTTTACAAAGTATAGGTCCCAAATGATAGTCATCATGTACTGAAATAAATTTGAGACAAGCCAAACGATGTTTTTAAAGTGCATAAATCCCATGTGAGACGCGTCGTCACCACGACTCTATGATAAGCCCACATGCATGCCATGAAGTGTATGCCTTAGATACCTGAGATAAAACATGCTAAAAGTGCCAACACAAAGGTTGAGTGAGTTCATAGAGTTAGTGTTGTCATGAAAAACCTTTAAAGAATGTTCATGCAGCAAAGGCATTGCAAATCCACTCAGTTCCAAGTCCCGCCCATACAAAACTTGCAACTTGTGTGTTTACAACCCATTGCACAAAATGTTATAGTTTATGTTCAAGCACACATCGTCAAATGAGTTCACAATAGTACCTAACTTAACGTATCAATAGTCAATTGATATAGGACATAATTCGACGTAGAACAATAGTACACAACTCGACGTATCAGTAGTCAACCGATATAGCACATAACTCGACATAGAACCATAGCACATAATCAATAGTACATGACTCAATGTATCAGTAGTCAACTGATATAGCACATAATTCGACGAAGAACAATAGCACACAATCAAGAACAATAGATATGGTACAACATTCGGTTTTGAAACAATTATGATCATGGTAAAAGTTGTAGCATGTATCTCCCCCAAAGAGTTTAATAAAAGTATTAAAAGAGTATGGGCTATGACTCACGGTAATATATAGAAGTTAAAATAAAGCAAGTAGTTGAGCATGTATCTCCCCCAAAAATAGTACAAAACAATTGAAAATGGGGCTATGAAAACTCACTTGATACAATGATTATGATGGTAAAAGTGGATACACTGAAATGAGGCGTAATCTCTAACTGCAACCTATTATGAATGATATGATCTAATATAAGTCATGAAATAATGTTGTGCATGCAAACTCATATGATATCCATACCACTTGTGCATTTTGAAAATAAAGTTTATCTTCGAAAAATAAGTTTATAACGTCTTGTCAAGTTATAAATTACTTTACAAGTACTTACGTTGAAATGATATCCTACGATAGTCATTTATTGATTTATTAAGAAATTATAGTTTTTCGTCGTAAAATAATACACTTTGACAATTCATGAAAATGACCAATTTTGAGTGATCGTATATTATTCGTTATACCTTCGTTTGACAAACGGTTAAACATTTTGGAAAATAGAATAGGCGAACTCATTTTTACTAGTAGACATCGTTTTCTCAAAAATATTCTATCGATATGAAAAATGGCTCCAAACACGCTCACTTGCGATAACCATTTTGGACTAATAAAAATATGTAAGTGTTATTACTTGTGAAAAATAGTTACGATATCTATATTTAAAACGCGTATAACTTAGTCGTTATAAGTCCATTTTCTACGTTTTACATATCCTTAGTTTCGTGTTAAAGTATACTAATATATTTTTGACAAATCGACTCATTTAGATTATGTTTAAAACTCATTTTCGCCCCTTAAATAACCCTTGACAGCTTTGAATTTTTCAGAAAATTAGTTTTCGTCGTTAAACTTGAAAATAGCGTAACTTCTTCGTTATAAATCCGTTTTAACCCGTTCAAGCGACCATGGTTTCGTTTTAAAGTCTATTTTCTGAAAATATGAACTAAAATAGTCCATGACCTGTCGAAATTTCCAGATTTTACAAAAATGGACAGCAACTATTTATTTATCGTCTAACTTGATTTTTCTTGCGTAACTCTTGTTCCAATCACTTCAAATCGACACCAAATCTATTCTAAACCTACCATACACCTTCTTAGGGTGTCATGGGTTCCTAAACTTCATCAATAATGATAAGTTTCAAGGGAATAATTATAGGATGATTAAAACTTATAATATGAAATAAAATCAAGTAAAAGTGGTATAAATACATATGATACTTGCATGTTTTTGTACTAGCATGATAAAAATAGCTCAAGTAAGATTATGAAAGAGTAATAAAGATTATGAAAAGCTTACTAGTATTATGATGAGGTTTAAGGTAACTAGGTATTTAAAGAAACTCAACGCGGTATTAGTTGGGTTAAATGGAAAAGTATCCTCCTTGACTTGGATAAAGGCGGGTTAGGCGTCGACCTTCTCGGGAAATGGAAGTGGCGTTTCCTCACCGAAAAGGATGCGTTATGGAGGATTTTTATTCATGAATTTTATGGTGATGATGGAGGTTTTGGGGCTGTTTTGAATTGTCCAAACAGTGGGGGAGTTTTGTGCAACATTCTTAAAGCCATTTCAAACTTTGGTAATATTGATGCTCCCTTCAATAACTCCATTACTCTCGACGTTTCTAATGGCTTCTTTTTGGAAGGACCCGTAGTGTGCAGGCATACCTCGGCTTATGGATGTTTTTCCAAGACTTTACGCTCTTGAATCTTCCAAAGATTACAAAGTTAGCAATCGTTGGGGCTGTGAAAATGGTGTATGGGGAGGTACTTGGGCTTGGCGTTTTGCCCCTCGTGGAAGAGCTTTGAACGACCTTTCTTCCCTTATCGAATTGATTGGTAATACTACTCTTTCTCCCGATGGCATAGACAAATGGTCTTGGTCTTATGAAGCTTCAGACACTTTTAAGGTAATGACCCTCTTGAAATGTATTCAAAACTCTCTATTTTCAGATAGTGTTATTGGGAAACACCATGTTTGGAACTCGTGGATCCCTCAAAAAGTAAACATTTGTGTTTGGATTCGTATTTTTAAATGAAAAAATGGTGAATCATTTGGAGTTTTACACAAATACTTATGACCATTTTACGACAACATGTTGAGTGTTTGAACTTACAAATTAGTGTTATATCACATGCGATATATCATGCGAACTCATGTACCGAGGAAACCAAAAAAAAAATTATATATTAAACAAAAAAGTTTGTCGAAAGTATTTGAAAGTGTCCATCTACTGAAAGATAATTAAATGCTATCGTAATCGTGTAATTTGTTTCGCCTAATAATTAATGATTTTTGAGATATATTATTTTCAAAAAGAGAAATTTGGAAGTGAATTTTAACTAAAGGGGGGGATGTGAGTGAGTGTTTTGTTTAAGTTAAAAATAATTATTGGTGTTTCATTATAACTAGTATTAGATAACGAGAAAGCAACAAAGATTATGTTTTTCTTAAACCGTGTGTTCTTTATCGATGAAAATTATTTTGAGGCAAAAGGAGTATATATTTTCGTGTCCACCGCAACGCACGTGTGTAAAAATTCCACATTGCCAACACAAGTATACTTATCTCCGTAATTTTTTTTGGGCTTTTGCATCATTATGACTTTCAGATGATGAAGTGATGAATTTGGTTTGGAACTTGGGTTATTTGGTCTAAAGTTTTAGAAGAGTAGTGGGGATACATTTACCCAAAAGTTTCCCATGCAAATTAATACAAACGAAAATAATTCATGTGTAAATTATTGGGTATACATTTAATCACAAAATCATCCACACAAATTACCTACAAATCAGAAAGACGTGGGGTAACATAAATTCTCCCACGATAGCTCTCACATTTATACCCACGAAAATTAGGTTCTTGGTTAATCTAAGGGAAATATTTTAAACGGGAATGATATATCCACCGATTACACACCAATTACACTACATGTGAAAATTTTGTGCGTAATTGCGTCGAAACTTCATGGGTAAAACTGATGATTTTCTTAACCGTCCAATCATGGGAAACTTATGGGTAATCTATGGGTAATTAACCACAAAGTTATATTCGTGGGTATTTACCGTGTGTAATCGATATGATTCTTGTAGTACGTTAATAAACACATGTTTTGAATAATCCGTTACCACGGATAGTTGTGGTTTACACTGCTTGGATTAACACTAGCAGTGGAAACGTATTCCCACTGCCAGTACATTGTTACCACTGCTATCAGTTTATGATAAGGTTAACGCGTCTAGATAAGTATAGAATAGATCTTGTGTATATTCTATTATGTTAGCTTTATACTTATCTTGTAAAGGACTCCTTGTTGTATAAAAGGAGGTCCTAGGTCATTGTCTTAGGTACTTGTTAATTTACCTACGTATTACTCACAAAGGCTTCAAGGTGTAACCCTAGTGATAAGCTAAGATCACTCGTATTATTCATCAATAATATTGGAGCTTAAGTTTTGTGTTTAATCTGTGTTTTATACAATACATCATATAATCCATCTTCTAAGTATTACTAAGTAAATTCCGAGTGCTTAATAATATCATACAAAATATCATTGACACAAGGAGTGTGTCCAGATCCATCAAGTAGTATCAGAGCAAAGGTTCTGATAATTTGTTTTAGAAGATCCAAGGAATTAGCTTAACTCATTCACTCAATTCAATGGAGATGGAAAACAACCAATCAAATGCTTCTACACCAAGGCTACCTAAGCTCAAACTTAATGAGTTTGAGATGTGGAGGATACTGATTGAGCAATACTTTCTCATTAAGGATTATGCTCTATGGGAGATTATCCAACTTGGTGATTCTTTCAAGCCTATGACTAGTACTGTGAAGATTGGTGACACAGATGTTGTGAAAGTTTCTACGCCTGGATCTAATGCTGAAAAAGCACTTAGGAAGAATGATCTTAAGGCTAGAAGTTTGTTGCTGATGACTCTTCTTAGAGACCAGATCATTGCATTCAGCAAGTTCAAGACTGCTAAAGAACTGTTTGAAGAGATTTGCTCAGTATTTGGTGGTAATGATGCTACTAAGAAGACACAGAAGACTTTGTTGAAGCAAAGTTATGAAAATTTCTCTGCTTCAAGCAATGATTCACTTGATAGCATCTTCACCAAACTACAAAATATTGTTACTCAACTGACAGTGTTTGGCATTGAGGTAGAAAAGGAAGACCTCAATTTGAAGTTTCTAAGAAGTTTGCCTTCAGAGTTTCAAACTAATGTCACTGTTTGGGAAAACAAGTCAGACATTGAAACAATGAAGCTCAATGATCTTTAAAACAACTTCAAACTCATTGAGCAAAGGTTGAAGAAGGCTGGGAACTTGGTACAAGCTCTAGTAGCTTGGCATTATTGTCAACCTCTGTTGACAGTGATGATTCTGAAGATGACAGTGATGATGAAGTTGCCACTGCGGGTTCTAAAGTTTCCACTGGTAATGTAAATGTTACCACTGCAGGTTCAAAGAAGAAGGTTGCTAGTATTGGAGATCCTACCTTTTATGCTTTCATATCCACACAAGTTGATGGCTCTGTCTTAACTCATGAAGACATAGAGCAAATTAATGAAGATGACTTGGAGGAGATGGATATTAAATGGCAGATAGCTCTTTTTAGCATGAGGGCTAGGAAATTCTACAAGAAGACTGACAAGCCTATTCACATCAATGGTGATGAAACTGCAGGCTTTGATAAGAAGAAAGTGGAGTGCTTTAACTGCCACAAGTTTGGACACTTTGCTAGAGAGTGCAGAAGACCAAAGACCAAGGACAACAGGTCTACTTGGTACAAGCAAAAGAAGGGACCAACTGTGGAAGAACCAAAGGCAATGCTGGCTATTGATTGTGTGAGCTATGATTGGAGTTTCATGGCTGATGAACAAGAAGAAGAACATGCTGATGCTGCTCTTGTTGCTACTGAATTTGCTCTCATGGCTTTCTCTGACTCTGAGGTACAAAACTTTGATAGTTGTTCTAAAACATGTAGGGCTGCTAAAGAAGTTGAAAGGCTTAATGATTTATACTCTAATGAAAGGCAAGAGTTATATACTGCTAATTATACTGTGTCTAATCTTAGGAGAGCTATGGCAGTATTAGAAAATCAAATAGAGCACTATCAGGCAAATGAGTCAAAATATAATGATGATATGATTCTTCTTAGGAGAGAGGTAGAACATACAACTGCTGTGAATGAAGCATACCAAAAGGAGCTTGAAAAACTCCAAAAGAAAAATGAAAATGTCAATTTAACTTTAGACACATGTTATCATCAGTCTAAGTCAATTGATAAAATTTGGAATGCTCAAATATATAATAAAGCTAAGTCTGGTATGGGTTATAATACAGTGCCTCCACCACTAAGAGGTGTTCCATCACCTCCAGGTATAGATTTAGCTCATACAGGCATAGAGGATTTTAAGGATCTTGAAAGAGAATATGGTCCTTTAAAAGACACAGTGGTGAAGAGTGAGGAAGAGAGTAAGCTTGATAATGATGTTTTTGAGAGTGCTAGTGACTCATTTGTTGTTGATGAGAATGTTAAAAAGAATATAGAGGCTTCTATCCCAAAAGTTGTTAATACTGTTACAGAGGAACCTAGGAAACCAGTTAATAAACCTAGACCAACTGTAAGGTATGCTGAGATGTATAGGAACAAGCCTACAGCTCCTAGGGGTAACCAGAGGAGTTGGAATCATGTTAAATCTCAACAACTAGGCAGTGATTTTGTAATGTACAATAAGGCATGCTATATCTGTGGTAGTTTTGATCATTTACATGCTTATTGTGACTATCATGTTGGGAGAAGGGAAGTCCATGGGAGAAAAAGGGTGGAGACTAACAGGTTTCAAAATAATGTACACCCTAATTCACATTGCAAAATGGTCCCAAGAGCAGTTCAACTTAGAAGTGGCCTCAAAACTTTTGCCACTGCAAAAACTGTTAACACTGCTCACCCTAAGTCACCTGTTAAAAGTGCAAACTACAAAACAACTTTTGCAAAATCTGCACAAACAGGGAAAGGAACCTTTCAAGCTAAAAAGGTTAATTATAATCAACAGTGGGTGCCTAAAAAGAAACCAGCAGTTACCACTGCTCATTCAAAAGTTACCACTGCAAGGGTTTTGAACAAGAAAAGGGGGGACATGGGCAATGCTGTGAAGGCCTCAGCACGTTGGGAATGGAAACCTAAAGGAAATACCTCTACAACCAATCCCAATGGTGTATCAATGACCTTTGATAGATTTAACTATATTGATACACGAGGCAGATCCAAGTCAATCATGGCTTGGGTCCCCAAAAGAAACTAACTCTTTACTCTTATGTGCAGGAACATCCAAGGACAAAAAGATCAGATCAAGGATATACAGATAGTGGGTGTTCAAGGCACATGACTGGCAACAAGTCCTATCTTTCAGATTTTGAGCATTATTATGGACAGTATGTCAGTTTTGATAATGAAGTTAGTGGAACAAAATGTGTGATGCAGGAACACTAAAGATAAAGGAAAACATGGATTATTATTATTATTACACAAAACTGCACTCTAAGTGCAGCAGTTACATCCATGAAGTACAGATTACAAGCATCACAACATAAACTGAAAAACAACTACCAACAACCTACCCCAAACACAAGCTTCCTAACCCATCCCCTTCCTACCCATCATCTATCATCTATGGCTTCTTGGGAAAGCCCCAGCTTGGCATCACCTTCGGAGCCCCACGCATGTTAATCCACTCGTACACTCTAGGGCTTGCTAATCCCATCACCACTATCCCAGTAGGTGGTGAGGATGATGAAGGACTGGCTGATGGTGGAGCTGATTGCAATGGCAGAAAAGGTGATGGTTGGAGCTCTTCAGGAGGAGGTATTGCTGCAAGAGGGGGAACACTCAGGACTCTTTCAGAGGACTCATCATCTGTATCTACATATGGAGATATGTAGGAGCTGATCTCTGAGCTATCTTCCTTGATTAATGCATCCTGAGGCTCTGGATGTAGTGATGACGGACCAGCTGGAAAAGGACTTGAAAGAACAGTTGAATGTTTTCTTTTCTTGGATACAACCTTCTCATACTCTTCTTTGTCAACTCTCCCAGGGTTTTTCAAAACAAAGTCATCCCATGAACTATCAGATGAACTGCTAGAAGAAAGATTGATCAGACTAGATTGACTCATGGTGTTGTTGAAATGATTTTTGAGAGTGAAATTTTTAGAGTATGTGATTTGAGTGGTTTGTGTTAAATGGTTTGTTAAATATATATTAAGTTGGATTCAAGAAGTTAATGAGGGGAATGTGTAAGTGGTTGAGAAGTAAATTGGAGTCTTGTGGCCTTGGAAAGTGTATCAATGCTTATGAGTTGACTTTATTGAGTATAGCCACTGCTATGTTCATTCCTTGCTATACACTAACCATTGCCAAAACTCAACAGTGATTCCAGTGTTTGATTTATGCTTGTGAGTTGCAGATTTGAAGGATTCTTTGTTTACATTGAATGGTTACTCTTTGATGAATCGATGCTCGAAGGTTGTTTAGATTCTATCTAGTTGTCCACTGATATTTACACAGAAATTATTTTACAGTGGGAACTATATTGCAACCAGTGGTAACATGCTTATAGTGGAAAAAGGAAAACAAAGGAACTTCATTAATATAACGTGATTCATTACAATCAAAGTGAAAGTACTTATTATCATCAAAACACAAAAGACTGCAACCTAGTACATCCTACACCTAACTTCAGCTACTCCATTGGCTTCTTGCCTTTGCCCACATAGTCATGCTTGTTTCTTGGTGCCCTCTTCCTTTTGTTCTCAAAAGTGGATTGCATTCTTGGACATGGAAGCCCAAGAACCTGTGGAGGAGGCTTTGGTAGCATTGCAGGCCTTGTTGGGATGGATATCTGCTTCATATTGGAGATAGCTGTTTCCAGTGCTATTGAAAGAGCTTTTGGCAAATCTTTAGCCATGGAATAGGTCTCATCATTCGCCTCGTCATCATCTGAAGAGCTGGAGTAGAACTCAAGAGATTTTGCAGGTTTAGCTACAGGCACACGCTTAGCAGTTTCTTTGGTATACTTTTTGGAAGAAGTGCCAGCTCCTGGTGGAAAGTATCCACACCATCCTGATGTCTCTGAGGATGTCTCAGACTCGATTACATACTCTTCTTCTGAATCAGAAGAGATGTCGATGGTGTTGGAAGGATTGCTCATGATTATGGTTTTGGGGATATTGTGTTTAAATGTGAATTGATGAAGTTTATCTAAAGCCAAGCCTCCTTATATAGCCAAAGTCGGTTGAAAGGGTTATTTAATGAGTATATTTACTTTTTCCTATTTTGGTAGGTTAAGGAGTAAATATAGATATTATTGGTTTGACTTTGGAAGATATTTTACTTTGACAATGGTTTAGTTAAAGGTAACTTTGGTATGTATCAAGTTGGTTATTCTTATCTCTTACAGATACATAACCAAGTCTTGATGGGAGTTGAATGTAAAAGGTGTATATCTGAGATACACAACAAATAGTTATTGATTCACCATGTCTTACACACATAAGAATCAACTAGTCCAGAGCAAACGGCTACTGGTAAAGACTTGACAAATCCGTTTATGGTTGATAGTTTACCAAAAACTATATGGTTATCAACTCACCATATTCTTTATGATTAAGAGTTGGCTAGTCCATAGCAAACGGCTCATGGTAAAGACATATCAAATCAGTTGATAGCTGGTAGTTTGCTAAAAACTATGATAAGAGCAGTCTTGTTATCATGATTTTATTTATCACTGCTCTTTGAAATTTTTGTGAAAAATTACCACTGCTAGTTCACAGTTTCCACTGACAGTGTTATTTTCCACTGTTGTTCTAGCCGTTACAACTGATTGTGTCAGTAACTAATTTTTACTAGCCGTTGAAAGTAACCACTGTTTGCCATATATATAGGGTTAAAATTTTAAGGGAATTATCTTCTTTCCATATTTTAATACTTTCTAAAGATAATTTTACTTGCGCACTAATTCTAAACCCTAACCCTATATATCTTTCTCTCTCAATTGGCTAGTTACTCTTTCATTCTTACTGACATAATATCGTTTTTCATCAAAAGTTTCTATGGCATCTTTGAAGTTTGCAGATGAGCACAACCTCGTGGCCTATCTACAAAAGTCTAATGAGAAGAGCGGCCCTGTTTTTCATCAGATTGTGGACTTTCTCAATACCACTCATATAAGGTATGCTTTGCTTTTAAAACCCACAATCTATATCTCTCAAATCAAACAGTTTTGGACTACTGCTAAGTCCATAACACTTGAGATTGGAGATACACATGAAACAGAGGATGCTCTACGAGCCACTGTGGATAGGGTAACTATTGATGTTACTGAGGCATCCTTGAGGAGAGTACTCCACTTGGGTGATCTCAATGGTCTCATCACCTTACCTATGCCTGACATTCATGATACTTTAGCATCCAAGGGGTATGATACCACTGACAAAAAGGCTATTTTCAAAAAGAGTGGTTTTTGTCCCCAATGGAGATTTTTGATTCATACTCTGTTGCATTGTCTTAGTCCTAAGAAAACATCTTATGAGCAATTTAGTTCAACCATGGCTTCTCCTTTGGTTTGTCTAGTCACTGATAAGATTTTCAACTGGTCAAATTATATTTTTACAAGTATGAAAGGCAATGTACAGAGTAAAACCAAATTTTTAATGTATCCAAGGTTTGTGCAAGCAGTGCTAAATGAGTTTCAACTGCAACCCCACACTAATGTTTATCAAATCAGTTGCCTAAAGCCTAAAGTTTTTCAAAATTTGAACAAAGATGGCAATATGATTTTTACACCTCTCCTACCACAAATGCTTGCTAAAATTTCAACTGAACAAAACACACCCATAATTAATGTTCCAAACATTGATTATACCCCACCAGTTTCAAGAACCTATGAGAGAAGGCCTAAACAGTCAACTCCTCTCATGACAACACAGCAAGTTTCTGAACCTTATGGTCTAGGAACAAGCAGTGGTGGTTCTAGACTTCAACCTAGTCCAACTAGGGAGGAATCTGAACCTTTGCCCCATGATTCACCTCTCCCAACAGGTAACACAGTTGGAAGTGATGAGGGCAGTGGGAACCAATTGGAATTGATGGTTTTGTGTACCAAGTTAGCAAAGCAGGTTGAATCTCTACAGAAGTCTTTGGCACAAGTCAAGAAGCAGCATGCCAAAGATATTCAAAATTTAAAGAAAGAGATTCAGACTTTAAAGGAAGAGATACAAGGGTTGAAACAGCACAAGAGGACTGCAAAGCTGGTGATTTCATCTTCATCCTCACCTACTGATGGTGATTCAGCTGATCATGATTTGGGAAATTCTTCCAAACAGGGGAGGAAAACAGGTGCTGACACTGAGGGGAGGACAATTGATTTTGAAGATGAAGGAGATACAAGTAAAGGAGCAAAGGAAACTGAAACTCATGGAGAGCAACTTGAAGATCAAGACATTTTCCAAACTGCAACTGATTTTACCACTGATTTTATTTCCACTGCAGAGCCAACTTTTGCCACTGCAAGTGAAGAATTTGATAATTTGAAGAAAGACAAGGGTAAAGCAGTTATGGAAGATGTAGAGCAAACTGGAAGCAAGATTTCAAAGAAAAGACAAGTTCAGATTGATCTTGATAGAGAACTTGCTAAGAAGATAGCAGAAGAACAAGTTGCTGAGAAGAAAAGATTGAAAGAAATGGAAGTTGCAAGCTTTTTGGAGACTAAAAGATTGAATAGAATGGAAGATTTTGATTCACTTTCTACTGTTCAACCTACAGTTTTTAGAGAGAAGACTCCAGAGTTTAGTTATGTTCCTACTGAAGATGATATTGAATTCTTGATTGCTAATAATCTAGAAATCAAGAAAAAGGCAATTGACCTGGTAGCTGATGCATCCTTAACTGAGGAACAAAGAACAACTCAATTGAAGGATTTCATTCAAATAAAGAACAATCAAGCACTTGAAGATGTGATTAGTACAGTCAAAAAGGGTAAAAAGAAATCAAGACAACCTACCAAGAGACAATTTTTTTCATATATGAAGACTTATTGTTGTCATGTTGGTGGTTGGAAGATGCATCAATTCAAAGGAATGCCTGATGATAAAGTTGAAAAGGCTTACTACAGAACTCAAAAACAAGATAAAGCTTTTATTCCAATGGGTTCTGAAGAAGAAGCAAAAAGGGTTCCTAGATTGAAGAGAAAGGCTCAAGTAAATGATTCTCAAACTGTTAAGAAGACTAAGGTTGATGAAGATCAAGCAATGTCTACTGAGAAGGAAATTCCTACTAAGAAATTCACTGAAGATCAATTGACTGGAATGATTGTGATTGAAGAAAGAGATTTTTATCCAGAACCACTGCAAGTTCGACATCCTATTATTGATTGGGAAGTTTACACTGCTAGCAATTATGCTCCAACATGGAAGATCACAAGGCTAGGTGGTGCAACTTCATCATTCATTCAATTTGAAGATCTTATAAAAGCTTTTGACAAAGATGACCTTGATACACTATGGAGGTTAGTTCAAGAAAGGTTTAATACTCAAGATCTCAAAGATACTAAGGAGATGCAGTTATGGGTGAATCTTAGAAGGCTCTATGAACCAAATGTTGATGATGACTTCTGGAAAACCTTATTCACAAGTTTTGGTACTAAATGGTTTTACTATGATTCATGTGAAGTTCATCATGTATCTACAGTTAATGGAGAAGACTTTTTCATGCTTGCTGAGAAAGAATATCCACTTAGAGCTGGAGCTCTTACAGTGATGTTAACCTTACCAATAAGAGTTAATGAAGACAATGAAAAGGTCAGAGCATTGTTACAAAGACTTCAAGATCAATGTTCAAGAGCTATACAGAAGTTAAGGAAGAAGTGAAGTGTTTGATTGAATTCCCCAAATCCTTGAAGATAATGCATATTGAAGAAACTTATTGATTTGCAGAGAAATCATAAGTTTAGGGGAGGATTGTTGGGAATAATCCGTTACCACGGATAGTTGTGGTTTACACTGCTTGGATTAACACTAGCAGTGGAAACGTATTCCCACTGCCAGTACATTGTTACCACTGCTATCAGTTTATGATAAGGTTAACGCGTCTAGATAAGTATAGAATAGATCTTGTGTATATTCTATTATGTTAGCTTTATACTTATCTTGTAAAGGACTCCTTGTTGTATAAAAGGAGGTCCTAGGTCATTGTCTTAGGTACTTGTTAATTTACCTACGTATTACTCACAAAGGCTTCAAGGTGTAACCCTAGTGATAAGATAAGATCACTCGTATTATTCATCAATAATATTGGAGCTTAAGTTTTGTGTTTAATCTGTGTTTTATACAATACATCATATAATCCATCTTCTAAGTATTACTAAGTAAATTCCGAGTGCTTAATAATATCATACAAAATATCATTGACACAAGGAGTGTGTCCAGATCCATCAACACACAATTCCACGAGAAAGATATTTACTAATTCTTCGACCATGAACGAATATTAGTTACAAGTGCAACCGGATCCCCTGGAGGTACGACTTCTATAGATGAAAGAGCGAAGTTGTTTGACAATCAAACTCATTGCAAAGAAGTTTGTTTGTTGTAAAGTTAGAAAAATCAACTAATGTAATTTGTTTCAAAGACATTATCTTATGCAAATCATTCAGTTGTGCCACAATATCGCCAAATGGACCAACAAAGAAAAAATAGTTTTAACTGCTAAATAATCCCAAGTACGTATATATAATCGAACTAAACGTGTCTCTGGACACTGAAAAGGTAAAACTTCAGTACTTCAATTGCTTCAATAGAAATATTATAATCTTAACGTTAAATAACATTTCCTCTTCTTTTAAAGAAATAACCTATAGTTTCAGTGAAGTTAATGATAAATTTTTGTTAAAGTAGTTTGGTATAAACATGACAAATATTTATTTTTTCTTTTGACTTACTTAACTTTCGATAAATGACACGCATCATTTTCGTGTTTGTATATTTTTCGTTAGTGAAGTTTAAGCAAAAAATAAAATAAAAGATAGTAGCAGATTATTACTATACTTTAGAAATGTTGGATAAAATGGTAAAGTTTAAGAAACATTAGGCTAAATAAATGTAAGATGATATTTTTTTTGTCTAAGCGTTTCTGTTGGTGGTGATTCATAATAAATGTTATTGTTTGATTTCAACCAATTAAAGATATTTTATTAGGTAAAAATAATATTTTATTAATAAAAAGTTTACTGAGTCTATAAATAAAAATAGAAAGTAAACATTTAAATTCAACTAAAAAAATAAAAAAAAACAATCTACTTTAAAATCAATCAAATTCATGATTCTAAAAGTCACACAAATGCCAAGACCCCGCAAAAACGTGAGACTTGGTTATGCCCCCACGTCACATCTTATGTCACGTCTTTTCGTAAACTCGATATATATGAAATATAATATAAATATATAAATATTCTCATATTTTATGCCATCTTATGGCACGCTTTATAAATAAAAAAGCTTCACCTTAACCGCCGAAACATAAAACTTGATCATGCAATCGCGTCATAGCTCGCACTATATATAACCTTTGATCAAATTACGTAAATCATTTTTTTAAGCAAACAAACAAAGAAAAAGCCCTTTTTTCATTTCATTTTAGTTAATTATTGGGGGTGGCTGAAAATTAAAAAAAAAACACTCACAGACGCCCTGCCCTTCCTTTTGATTCCAGTCCCTCCCGGATGTGATCTCCCAAACTACGGGCTAGTCGACAATGTTAAACTGCGTTTTAATTAATTAATTAATTAATTAGTTAGTTAGGGTTTCAGTTTTCAATTTCACAACATACATAGTTAGCTAGGGTTTGTATTTGGTTAGTGTTATGGCAGAGACTTCTTCTTCTTCAAGGTCTCGAGTCACCATCACTTTAGGTCGCACCGGACAGGTATTTCATTTTTCGCTTATTGTTATAATAAATAAATTGATTCTGAATATTTACTAATGGATTTGTGTGTGTTGTATGTATATGTAGGTGGTTAAAAGAGATGGAGCACCTCTACCGGACACTAACCCTCCTCCTTCTCAACCCCCCGCTGTTACTGGGACTAAACGATCCGTTCGAGATCGACTAGGCGGTATCGATAATAATAAACGGTCTGCCTCTTTTTATTTCTAATCATTATATACTTGTTTACTACTTTTTTATTTTCCTCACTATTGGAACCTCATCGCTTATCATTATTGCTGTAACTGCTTTTACTACTAAACCTCTCCCCGAGCATACATTTACTGTCATTAATCTCTTATACCAAAACTTATTATGTCAAGTTTGATTAGAACGTTTTGTATCAAAATGTTTAAATGTTGGTTAAGTATCTACATTACCCTATCAATAGCGCAAATGAGGAATTTTGTTACTGCGATAGAGCAAACAAGTAGTACAAATTGAATCTTTACCAAAGCGAGAAATGTTACATTTGTCTTGATTCATCACAATTAGGAAATCACGTGATTTATTTTTGGATAAAGGGAGTATGTGAAAAACTGTTGATTTTCAGGTAGGTAACATTACGTTAATAATGATTTTATGAATTAGTGTTATTTTGTAAGATGTTTAATTGCATGACATTCTGGCATTATCCGTTTATATTCTCGAGTTGGTCACTCTTTTAGCTGAATTCGTACATTTCAAGAGCTGTATCCTGAAAATACTTTCCCTTTATTTTGCTACCAAATACAACTCAACATCTAGTCTTGAACTTGAATAGTAGTGGCGTGCCTGGAATGTAGTATTTAATAGTTTTGGTTCAATGTAATTTGCCAATTTTCAGGCACACTCTGATAAACAATGTTCAAGTTTAGGTTTTCTTAAGCTTGGAACGGCTTTTTCTTAAGATATAGTGAGATTATACTTATAGTTGGAATTCTTAATTGTTTACATCATCTATGCTACACATCGTATAGGGCAGTTCTCTCTTCCCTTCTGATTAATCAAAAACTGCTTTTAGTTATCAGTTTTACAGGCCCTAAAAGTCCTTCCCACTTTTTCGTTTTTAGTTAGATTTCTATATTCTTGTTTGCCTTTAATTTGTTCACCCTGCATATATTGATTTATTGATAAGTTTAGGTGGATGAAACATAACCAAACACCAAATCAGCATGATGATTATTCATGTAAATTAAAATTGTGGCATGCCTGATATAGGTGTGACCCCTGAAGCCTGCATGCAGTACTAAACTGACCCAGTAACCATAAATCGGCAACAAGTAATGGTATACAACTGCACATGACTAGTTTTTTTTACAGCATAGGCTTTCATATTGTTAAAAACCTTATCATGTAAACTTCATTTCACTGTATAAGTATATGTGCCTTTCAATGAAAAGACTGTTTAAATATATGTGAGATTTGGCATCATATGACAACATGAACTATTGAACTGTCAGTTTTAGGTTAGTCAACATGAAGTAGTAGCAAAATCAAGTTAATCTAATGGATCGTTAAGTTGTTTGGCCAGCATATGATGAAGCCTAGTAGATAAGCCTTATATGTAGACATCAATATTCTATCTCCTAAGATGAGGGATTGGGTTTGCACTCATAAGGAGGTTACAGATCGAAAGTATAGCTGTGTAGTTAATGACCGAAATTTATGTGTTTCGGTCAAGGACCGAGATACGAAATTTTTGGTATTTCGGTGGGATTTCGGTGGTATTTCGGTAATTTTATTATTCAAACATAAGTCTTATATAGCTATTAAGAGTGCAAGATACAACATAAATAATCAAATCACAAGTCTTGATCTGCCCATTCCCATGCCATATATTTATTTGCACTTCTTGAGGCCACATCAGACGACGTTGTATTAGTGTTTGAGGGATTTACAGAAGCATGAGAGGATGGAGTTGTTGGACCATTGTCACCATCCATCTTTACAGAAGAAAAGATACGGCTCTTTGATTTCTTGAAAAGAGAATTAGGTTTCTGTATAATAAGTGGGTTTTATTGGGTTGGGGTTTTTTTAAGTTTGGGCCAAAAAAAAATGGACTGGTAAAACCACTAATCCCACCGAAATTTGTAAGTCAACTTTTCGGTCATTTTTCGGTCAATTTCGCCGAATATTTCGGAAACGAAATTTGAAACGAAATTTTGAGCGAAATTTTTTGGAACATCCGAAATACCACTGGTATACCAGTGGTATACCACCGAAATTGACTACACAGAAGTATAGATATCTACATTTTACGATCATATATTAAGCACGTAAAGCTTGCTGCGTCGCAATCATCTAACATGCAATGAATTTGGTACTCAAACATGCCGCCCATAGATCCGCTTTGAGTTTCATAACAAACAATGTCGAGCATCTTTCAGCCTTTATTAGTTTGGTTTCGTCTGAATTTGTTGTGTGTTGTCTATTACTCTTAACACATTATGGTATCATATCCTAACAGCCTTCCTTTTACGTATATGCAATAAGTATTGGTCACTAAGGTTTTTAAATTGTTAAGTAATAGGTGCATGAGATATGGGCTAGTTAAGTGTTTCTTTATAAACTCATATACCAGTAGAATCAGTTAGGTTGTTGATATGCTTAGAAGTTTGCAATGCTGTTATGCTTTAACCTTTTTTTTTGCGTTCACTTTAATTCTCAGGCTGCGTGGAGATAATGGTGGATGGAGTTTGAACGCTAGTGATTGCATGGATGGTAATGAGTTTGTTCATGTTTTGCTGTTATAGTTGATCCATAAGTTTTAGCATGAATTCTATTTCTTCTGTCTTTTTACTTGTAGATCTTCATCTTAGTAAAGGTGATCTCCGATTTAAAATCATGAAACGAACACAAAGCAGTGACCAGCAAAAGCCTAGGGACCTTCGTGATTTTCTGTCACGGCGCGCCCGTTCCACAAAGACTAATCCTGTCACATCCCATAGTTCATATGAGTCTAGTGGAGGACCGAGAGTGCCTGAGATCACGCCTGAGATAAGCAATGACAGAAGGCGTATTCCTGAGCCAAGAGACAACCCACGGCATGTGCCTGAGTTAAGAAATGAGAGGCAGAACATGCCCGATCCTAGAGACGAGAGACAGCACATGCCTGAACGACGAGATGAGAGACAGCACATGCCCGGACGACGAGATGAGAGACAGCTTATGCCTGAACGTCGAGATGAGAGACAGCACATGCTTGAACGTCGAGATGAGAGACAACACAGGCCTGAAATACGAGATGAGAGACAGCTCATGCCTGAACGGAGAGATGAGAGACAGCACATTCCCGAGAGACGAGATGAGAGGCAACACTTGCCTCAGTCTAGGGATGACAGACGTATGCCTGAGGCTAGGGATGATAGACAGAGGATGGTTGAACCAAGAGATCAAAGACAGACCATGCCGGAGCCATTTGAAGTAAGACAGCGTATACCTAAGCTAAATGATTCGAGACAACACATTCCAGAGCCAACCCACGGTAGTATGACAGGGCAATACACTTCTATGAGAACTTCAGAGGCTCCGTCCCAGGTGGACTTGTTAAAAAGTTCTTATTCTTCATGGACGCTGGATCATATTAGGCGTCAATCACCAGATAGAGTTCTGAATAACTCAAGGGGTTTATCACCGCCACAGAGGACGGAAGAACCACAGAGACGACCTATGATAAGGGAATATGAGAATCCTAGACCAGTGCCGTATGCCAGCCGAGATGCTGGTGAGATTTCAAGGCCCATGGCTACCACATCTTTTCTGACAAAACCACCTCTTTCTGCTATGCCAACAAAATCTGTGGTGCCTCTAGTAGCCCCTTCACTACCATCTGTCAGTGCTATGCAACGAAGTCAATATCCAGTTAAGCCACCTATCTTTTTTAATACTGTTTGTAATGTTATTTTGTGAAATATATAGTCAAGATTTCGTCCCTTTATCTAAAACTACTTATATTGTAACATCTAGTCTTCCTGCTCTAATTTTTCTGCACTGATTGCTGTTACAATCTTTTGTTAGTTTCTAATCACTGATATTCCTTTAATATGTAATCCTGAAACTTTGAATGCTTGTGTAAGTAAGGTTGCAGGGTTACTAGGCTAGATCTTACCCTTCTTTCAAAGTATTTGATGTTATAACTTACTGAATCTGATTATAACTTCATATGCTTGTGTGGCCGTGGTATGATATAATCTAAGTATTTGCTGACAGCTGTAAAATTGCTGTAATCAAAATGGACCAATGAATATATGCAGTAGTAGTTTGCTGGACTATCGAACTATGAATTCGACCTGTATCTGAAGTACTTCTTTAAACTTGCTGACACCAACTTTTCCAAACACTTGCATTCTTTCACTCCGACTATTGCTTTAAGGACATGGTTAGGATCAAAATGAGCCCCAACTTTGTGTGGCCATGCTATTATTAATAGTATTTTTTCCTTATAAAATACACATTTGAGTCATGCTGTTATTGCTTTTAGCACTTATTGCGAGTCTATAGTGCCATCATAATGAGTATCAAGAGTTCTATTATTCCGGAGCTGAAGTCGGTTAGTATGGCAAACAAAGTGTTTGGAGATAACTTTTCTGTTGGCTATGATTATATATCTGAAATGGTTACGTGATTCACTAAAAATTTAGATTGTTGACTTGTTATGTTCAATTACAGTCATGATATGGGCAGACTTTACTTTAGAGTTTAGTCTGCCTATTTGAATGTTTATAGAAGTACTGGCTTTCGTAGGCCAAGCGTATGTTCCTTTTTTCAACCCCTGCTAAATTAATTGTTGTAACATTGTCTTCGGATCTGAATCCTATTATTTTGCTGTTGCTTGTAGGGAGAACCTCTTACCGTGGAGAGTTTTTTGCGCTCATTGCAACTGGAGAAGTATTTGATTTCATTTAAGGTTGAGGAGGTATGTGGTGTTGTTAACTTAATTGAATTGCTATTATTGTTAACGTCATGCTTTTGAAAACCCCATAAAACATATACTGCATGAAGATTTCAAGAAAGGATTTTGTTGTTGACTTGTTTCTCTGCTTTATCCACATTTAACATGTATTATGTATATAGCAACTTGAATTTATGTTATGGCTTTTGAAAGTGGCCTCGAGTATGTTCAATCTTTCAAATCACACAAACTGTCTTGGGTTAAATAATGAAACTCTGCATTCCCACATCAGATATTTTTTTCTGCATACAGCCGAGCTATGAAGCTTAGCATCTACAGCTTGGCCACTGAACTTCGGTCTGTGTTGAGATGTGATATCTAAATTTAATCTGTTCAGCCAAAAAGAAAGGTTTTAGCGGTCACATGTGTGCAAGTTGGAGATTTCCTACACAATAATAATATAGAATATAGATAGATCTTTATACTTTACATTCTTTGTCTTCATCCGTTCCCTTCTTTTTCTGGATGATGCGTTTTCTTTGGCATCAAAGGAAACCTCAATTTCAACCTTAATTTTAAGGGGAAAGGGAGTTTTGTGGCTGTTGTTGTGCATGCAAGGTTACATGTAGAACATATATAAGACGCTTATATGGTGTCCAAAGTCTAAAGTCACTCTTCTCTTCTCCAAAATACGAAGCAGATTAAACTTGTCCTTTCAGTTTCTTTTATTACCGTAGTTCTATTAAACTAACGTGGTCAGTGACTATCTCATAGTGTAAGTACTGGAATATAAGTTTCCTCTCCATACCAAGATGCAAATTGAGACTTTGAGATTAAACGAGAAAATTTAATTTTAGTATGCAGTTGGGTAAGGAATGATTCCGAGCTGAAATTAGAAGAGCCTAATAGGGATTTGATTCTTAATAGCATAATAGGGATTTGATTAAACTAGTGATTCAAATACGAACATGAGATGATTGAATGCGGTAATCAAGGAAAGTGAAGGGACAAATTTAATTTGCTTCAAGTTTTGGAGAAGAGGAGAGTGATTTTAGAACTTTGGATACCACAAGATGTCTTCTACTTTTTGAACAAAACTACGTAGTTTTGGTTGCTTCTACATCTAATCTTGCATACACAACAGCCACACACTCACTTTCCCCTAATTTTAAACCACTGATTATGATTGGATGCAAAGGAAAATCTTTGTCTTCCCTCCCTTTGCTTGTATTCATACCCCGATCTCAAACATGACAAGTAGTAGATTGTGATTTATCATAAATGCTGCATGAATGGTGATGTGGTAAGCAACAATTCAATATACATATACATGACTATGTATTTTCTGTGAATATGAACATGTCCATTATATTTAATTTTTTTACTGCAGTCATGTTTCATTAAAAATATATGTCCGTTAAATTTGTTTTAAAGGGTTCAGTTACTAGTGTACCACAATATATACTATACATTTTATGGTTACAATAATAACAGAATGTGATATACTGTAATTAATAACAACTGTACAAAGTCGTTTACCATTTATAACATTTATAAAAAGTACACAAAGAATGCCAAACTGCGCCAACTTATTAGTGACACCATGTTGATCTGTAGTGATGTTATCATTTAACTTGAGTATATGCTAATTATTATTGAGATATTGCGTTTTAGCAAAAGCGGCGTATGTTAGTCTTACCAACGCCGTATTGTTCATGTGTGTAAGTTACCAATCTACGAGTTTGTGCAATTTTCCTCAAAATATTTGAAGCCTTGGACAACTTACAAGATGATCCTCGACGGTTTTTTTCTTTGGCTCTCACAGTCTTCATAGCTTTGACTGTTGACTTCCTTCACGAGTGCTTCTTAATTATCTGTTTCTAGCATATCTAACTAACTTTTGTCGTACTTTAAGTCTTAAACGGCTACCAGTGTTTATTTGTGTGTTTGTATAAATTCAATATTATGGTTAACCAGTAACTGAACCATTGAGAGCTTAGAAATGATACTTTGCCCTGTGTAACGCATGGAATCTTTTTTGTTGCTCTATTTCTCAGTTTAAAGCTACATCACTATCCTTCAAAATGAAACCTTGGTTTACTAATTTTATTTTATTTAGGTTGATATGGCAGCATTGAGCCAGATGGGAGATCATGATCTCAAAGACATAGGAATACCGATGGTATGTTCCCTTACTTTTTGGTGTTCACGCACATTACATTTATTTCTTTTCTTTCAACTACATCTATAGAATTCAGTATTTGATATTTGATACCCTTGCACTTAGATATTTATAGAATTTTTAGTTGCACAAGTACAATAATAGTTGGGAGAAAACAAAAAAAAAATGACAATTTGTGTTGAACTCAGGGTTGTCTTTATGATCATGAGACTTTAAGCAGTTGAGTTTGAAGAGCATTTGTTTTCATAGTGTTTTTCTCTTGGGTAATTGTGTAACTACATTGGATGGGATACTTTCGCCCCCTATCTACTGATGCGTTACTTGTAATCCACAGCGTTCTTTTCAACAATTGGGAATTTCATAACTTTTGGGTTAGCATAAACCAGTTCTAGTTTGAGCATGGCCAACTGGTCGTGTTGATTGCATGTATAAACTTTTGTAATGATCAATTGATCAATTTTAAGATTTGTGTCACCTTTTATTCAGGGACCTAGGAAAAAGATACTTCTCGCACTCCTTGCACGCGCCAGGAGGCAAGCACGATGACAGTGTACTTGATCAACGCCCTGCTTGCTGCATCACCCTTGATAGCTGATCTTGATATAAGGTCTTCTGATACGACATGATATCCATTTGTATTTTCATCTTCGTTTGTTGTTAGCATACGTTTTGTGAAAGCCATGAGTCAAAATGGTCATTTGATTCATTGACTTAAGCCAGTGGATATTTAACTTTTGCGTTAGAGTCTGCGTAAGGGGGATTCATAGTCCATACATGTTGGGTTCTTGTTGAGAAAACACTATTCTGGCAGGAAGTGTTATAGCAAAGAGCCAAAGACTGCTGCAGGATATACTGCATCAGAAGTTGTACTTCCGGTTGCTAACAGTTGTACATTTCTGTAAGAAATGAATGGTTCATTTTGATGCACTATTTTGCTGAAGCTCATTTTTGATAATTTTAGTGTCGTGTTCTATTTTTTCCTTTATCGCGGCACAAAAATATCGAAGGATGTTGAGAAGCATTAAACAAATGTGTTTAAACTACTTGGGTTAAAGCTTGATCAGTTTCTCAAACAATAGGTCAATGAATTGTTTGCCTAAAAGTTAAATAAACGATAAATAATTGTTTGTACCAACTGTTACGACAAGCTACTGATTAAAATAATTGTTCCATGTCATGTTATGTAATAATCAAAAATGGCTATACGATCTTTCTTAAACACGTGCCTGACTTGTTGAATCTAGGTGGTCCATGACGATTCTCTTTTCAAAAATCTTTACATCATTTATTTGTGTACCAAATTGTAAAAGCTTTCTTTGTGTTTGGGTTAAATTATACTCGTAGCGTAAAATCTTACAACTTCCACAACGGAGATGTGGGGAATTTCGGTGTGCAATTATTTTCTTTGGCATGATAACATATGAGATTTCCAAAGTGCATAACAGGGATGATAATTACACGTCAAAGTTTCTCACAAAAACTACACCTACAGTTATGTAATTGTAAATATTGCGCGTGCATTTGATTAAACCGCGAAGACAATTTTTGGAATTTACTCTTTAACCGTGTATGCATAACAATTTAATGTGCATACACTTGGATTCATCCTTAATACAAATACTAATAAAACAAAATCTGAACACATATGTTAACTTAATGAATCAATCAAATTGGTGTTTATCTCGTATTAACAAAATGATGTTAGGTGCACCTGTAATCAATATATTACAAATGTTGATTACCAAGTTGTAATAATTGAAAAAAGTACTGTTGCATAGAAAAATCAGATAAAATCCTAGTAATCTTGTAGAACCTGTTTAGTGAACACCAAATAAGACTCGATTACCCTATAGTTATCATTACATTTGTAGAGTTGAATTTAGACTATATGACCATATGTGTTTCTAAATTAAATATTGAGTAAACTGCAAAAACTATTTATGTGGTTTGTTAATTCACACATTAATTAATCAAGTAAAAAATTAGCAAATAACATCTTTAAAAAGTTAAAAATTCTAACAAGTAACAAAAATATCAGTTCTAGTGATTTTAGGGATGATTTTTGCTGAAAGTTTGACAGTTTTTTTTTTTTTTTTTTTTTTTCAAAAACCATCCCTTACAAAGGATATACAGTGTTAGCCATTTGGGCTCCTAAAGATACTACTTGACAATAAATTTTGGTATAGATTATTATTGTGAAGATGAACAACTTACGTAAATGATTTTTTTCAGTTATACTCTTAAATGTGTAAACTAGTGTTGTGTTTCTTGCATAGAAACCAAAAAACCTTTAACGCTTGCTTGAAATATTGACTCAAAGTAATCATTAAGGTTTTTAAGATTGAGATCATACTCAGGATCATTTTTGTTTTGCAAGATCAGAATCAAAAGATCGGATCGGGATCCTAAGATCCTACTATAATGTCATTTTTTAATAGTATTTGTAATATCATTCAAATCTACAAATTATTATATATCATTAACACAAAATTATATGAATGTTTCATGAAAATATTGTTTTAAATTATAAATATGAAATGTTTAAGAAGATTAACATGTTGTTTTTTAAATTCTATTAAATATGATCTGTAACTTTTTAGTTTTTTAGTTTGCGATTTGAGAAAAGTAATATTAGATCGGATTAGATCTTAAGATCCTATGGTCAAGATCGGGATCTTATGAGAACTTAAGTATGCTAAGATCCCACATAGGATCCGGATCATTTTTGCTTTGTAGTATCGTAAAATTGTAAGAACCTAAGATCAGAATTGGGATCCTGACAACTATGGTAATCACACACGTGACTTCAAACACTTACATTGTCTTAATGAGCAAATGCACAAGAAAGAATTTATAAAATTGCATCCCCCTCAACTCCTTTTATAGAGATAATGGAGTACAATCCATATCGAGTTCTAATACGATAGGAAGGTTACATGCTTGACTTGCAAACCCAACAACTAGTTTTCTAATTTAAGTACGATCTTAAACTCCATTTAAACTAAATACAATTCAACCCCTTATTATTGTCCAAGTCGCATTTAAACCCTCCTAAGTATTGGTGCTACACATTACAATTTTCACCTTAGGAGTAATACTTAGGCATTAACGATACTCAACATCTTCATCCAATGCTTGAACCTCGAACCGGTGACCGCCTTGTCAACCAAGCCTTTTACTTTAATAAATTCCCGAGTTTAGCTTCCTTAGACATCATTTTCTTTCTTTTAGCAACATTACCCTCTACACCCTCTTGATCAGGTACTCCGGTTTCCATAATTTATGCCTCACCTTTGCACCAAGGTGTAATTGTTCATGCTCTTTTACCAAACAGTCCATGTTTTTCTTAACTTCAAGTTGGTTAACCTCCAACTATCTTTGAGCCACTGCGTCATCATCATCGCTACTTACCTGAATAACCTTTGTTTCTGAGCTCCCTAAAGTTCCACCTCAAATCATGTACATTATTCCCATCGATCTTTTCGATGTTAAACCTATTACTTGTACTTCCCCGTTCGTCTTTAGCCTTGTCAAGTTGATTTAACCCTTTAGTACCCTAAAGAGACAACTTTTTCAACAAGCTTGCTAAACCCACTTTCTTGTAAAGATTGATCTACTAACCTTTAGAAAATCCTAAAGCTTCAATCTTTCCATCTTAAGTCTACAATCTTGATATATCTTGTACTCCATGTAATCACTTTATTGAATCCCCAAGACAAAGCTAAATCTTACTTGTCTTCCCAAAGTCACAAAGACTTGAATTCCAAGAAGCCGTGAATACCTTTAAACTTCAACGATTCAAGATCTTAGATAATCAACTAAACCTTGAAGCCTTTTTACCTTTCAACTTGATCACTTCTGAAACCCTCAAAACAATACCTTGAAGCTTTAAGATTCAACAATGTACAAACCATTTTGAAGCTTGAACATTGTCGAACTAAACCTTTGCAATACCAACATCCATAAACCCCAAGACTCTTGCAAGAACTCGACAACCTTAACCCTTCAAACCCTTGATCGAAATATATTTTGAATAGAACCCGAAGATTCTGCACCAACAACTTCTACCACATTTATCTCTCTCTACGAATCTCCAATTGAAGATCACTCAAGTGAGGTCCTAGATCTATGAGTCTTTGACCTACAATTCGAATTTCAAAAAGATCCAATAGTTAACGAACCCACAACGTCAAATGTCCCACCTCTGCATGGAAACCGACAAACCAAAAAGAGAAGAGACTACTTGTTAAGATTGTACACCATTATTTCGACCTAGCGTTAAGAAACCAACGGTGCCTTGTCTATGATACAAACTGTTGGATAAAAACCAACAAACTTTGAAAGCTAGCGTGAAATATTGACTCAAAGTAATCATACGTGACCTCAAACGCTTACATTGTATTAATAAACGAATGAGTAAGGAAGAATGTCCAAACTAACATCCTCTCACCTCCATGCAGAGAATGCTACATGCGCAACTAGTTTAAGATGGTAACTAAATAAGACTAAAAACACATTTCAATAGACCGGGGTCATTTAAGATGTATTTGAGAAAAACCGATGTATTTTCTTAAAATTAACACTACATCGAAAAATTTCATAAGTGTCACGGGCACCCACGAGACTCCTCTGGCTCCGTCCCTGATAACAATGTTGTTTATCAAAACTTTATATTTTAACAATATGGCGGAAGCTCATTTCAAACCTTTAAAAAGATTGAAACTATTTAAAATATATGCGGACTAAAGTTTGCAAAAAAAAATAAAAATTCACATGTCATTTTACAACTTATTTAAATCACATATGAGTAGGTTCATTCTAGATCACAAATTTTTAATCCGTCACTCTTAGGAAATTACCTTCAAAGTATCTGTTTATCTAGAAAGTTATTTTGACTAGCAACTTTATGGCGCAATTTATTTCAAAGTCTTTGATAATGAAATGAAAAAAACTTCAAAATTTTAGAGTACTAAATGACTACCTTTTGCTCCCTCATGCTTAATTTTAATTCTAGCTTGTCCTTATTATTTGTCCAACATCGAGTACCATTTTTTTTTCTATTTTCCTATCTGGTATTTTCTTGCCGACACCACTTTTGTTTGCAGTGAAAACTCAAATATATATAGTTGTCAAAAAGTTATTTAAAAATAGCCCGTGTGTGTGTGTATATATATATATATATATATATATATATATATATATATATATATATATATATATATATATATATATATATATATATATATATATATATATATATATATATATATATATATATATATATATATATAGAGTAAGGATCCAGTGAGAAGTAAATTAAAATAAGAAGTGGTAAGAAGTGACCAAAACCACGATTTGAGAGGCAACGACTTGCATTAGATGCATTTCTATTCATATAGATGCAACATCTTGAGTTTCGAAAGTTAATTTTATGTATAGATGGTGCAAATTGATTTTCATGATTTTGGCACGTGCAGAAGAACAAAAAATAAGAGAAATCATGAAATGCATCTAATATACGTATATGCATATGATTTAAAGCTAGAAAACACACTATGGTTCGTTATAATGCATCTAAGATTATATGGATGCATCTAATTTAGGTCGGTGCATCTCGGATTTGCAGTTATAGTTCTTCTTATTCATTCTTATTTTAAGTAATCTTCTTATTTATATATATATATATATATATATATATATATATATATATATATATATATATATATATATATATATTTTAAGTAATCTTCTTATTTTAAGTAATCTTCTTATATATATATATATATATATATATATATATATATATATATATATATAGGGTAAAGTTAAAAAAAAAAAAGACAAATATCGGTAAAAAGAATAAAAATATTTATTTTTTTAAAAAAATCTCCAAAAATTCCAAAAAAAATCCACAAGATCGGATATGTTGGTGTATCAAACTTTTGTGAAAACATTTTTTATAATTTTGAGTTTTGATACGTCTTTTTTGATGCACAAAAAACGAATTTTGATGCGCAAAAAAATTTTGATGCACAAAATTTTCAACTTGTTTTAATTTGATGCGCAATGTTATTTTGATGAAAAAAGTCAAAAGAAGTTGGATGCAAAAATTATTTTTTGATGCACAAAAAAAGGATTTAATGCGCAAATGTATTTTTTCATAATTTTTTTTCGGAAAAAATATCCACTTTTAGGAAAAAGTTTTTCACAACTTTTTCATACACCATCATAACCGATCTTGTGGAATTTTTTGGGAATTTTTCGAGAACTTTTTTTGAAAAAAAAATCTTTTTATCTTTTTACGGAAATTTGTCTTTTTATTTGATCTTTATCCTATATATATATATATATATATATATATATATATATATATATATATATATATATATATATATATATATATATATATATATATATATATATATATATACTACTTTATAATGCATTTAGGCCTTCTAAAATTAGAAGGCTTAAAACTTCAGACTTTTTTACTTGCTTATTATGGAAAGAGTTTTTCTAACCAAAAATTAAGATAAGGAGCTCCAATCATGAGATGACATGTGTCACTTCTTAACAAACTCCAAGCCTAACTTCTAACAAACTTCAAACCTAACTCCTAACCACTAAAAATTAAGATAAAGAGCTCCAATTATTAAATGACATGTGTCATTTCTCAACTAAAAATTTATCTTTATTTTTAAATTAAAATATCTTTTTATCTACTTATTTTTTTTATAATCTAATTTCACCATATTTTCTAAAATTTTATGCTCTTTAATTCAACATCCATTTTGATATATTTTTATGAGTTTTTAGTTTTTATATTTTTAATGGGTTTATTTTATTTTAATTCAAAATTTTACAACTTTAACCTTTAATATAATATTGATTCGACAAAATCATATACTTTTGGGGTAGTGTTTGACTCGTAAGAGATTGCGAGGGTATTTCTATATGCGGGAATAATGAAGTTGCGGGAAAGCTACGGGAAAGTTACGGGTAACCCAAACAAACACTTACAACTAACACATATACATTCGAAGTGTTGTGAAACGAATTCATTAAACTGGTAAGCAAACACATATAACTATACTTATCGCCGCCCGGGTACCGGCTATATATATATATATATATATATATATATATATATATATATATATATATATATATATATATATATAACTCTTGTCGAAAACGATGGTTCTTCCCTTCAAACACTTTAACCATATATATAATTTTTTTTTTTTTTGTTACTAACATCTTATTGTTTACGCCTTAAAAATAAAAAATAAAAAAATCTTACGGTTTATTAAGAAACCAAGAAAAATCAATTACGTACGAAACTTGTTCTAAATACACGTATTTTAAAAGAATAACTAAACAAATGGGCATTTGTAGTTACTTCATAGAAAATAGTTTGTTTGTTTGGAAACTTGTTTTTGTGAATAAATTAAATTATATTTGATTCCCAAAGTGGTTCGCTCTCATTATTTAAACTATAGTCGTACGTTTTCTAGATTAGAACTAGGTCCAAACCTTAAACTAATCAATTCAATAACATTGTTTTGGAGCCACTGGATATGACTTTAAAAGCTCATAATGGCTTTCAAGTAAGAATAGTGACAAATTGTTTTGAAGTTTCAATTCCTTTAAAAAGTTTGATAGTACTATGATCAGTTGGTGGATATTTTGCATGTAGCATCTAAAGGAAAAAATAAACTCGCTAATAAATGAACAAGCAATATGACTAATAATTAATGATAACACCTACACCACTTGATTAGATATATAAAAATAAACATTACTTTTAGTTTAGTATAAATCTCCTTACCTAAAATTTCATATAGACAAATATTATTTATAGATTAGACACCTACACCATGGGATTGACTATTGAGTTTGCCCAAAGTAACACAAGCTAGGTAGATGAGAAAAAAAGAAATAAAATTATAATGACTAATAATTCTGGGGGCCAAATCCTTTGCTTTACCATTTAATTATCTTTCAAGAAACAAAAATGAGGTTAAATAAAGGTACATTAAATTATTTAAAAGAAAAAACCAATCAACAATTAACCACCCAACCAACCCACCCAACATGACCATATATATATAAACTAGCGCGATCCAATTTAAAATTTTTGTTTCAAAGGAAAAACTAATTCACCATTTGTAAGTTTCATGATTATTGCCTATCTCACTAAACGTGAATCCATGTTATAACCATGCACGGACCCGCATGGGAGCCGGGCATGACGTATGCTATGCTCGATTTAAAGGCATGAAGTATAAATTTTTTATAAAATAGATATTTTTTGGCACGTGCAACCTCTAATTTTACCTAATAAATTCTTTATAAGGCAATTTTATTACTCATAATCATAAGGAAAAAAAATGTGCAACACTTTCTCAAAAATCCTGAGTCTATTTCTGATTATAGCTTAACAGAAACAACACATTAACTTAAACCAATTGTGTACCCGTGCTTCGTATAATATTGGATAACTTTTCTAGATGATATGGTTATATTGAATCGGTCATTTACACAGTTTAATTTAGACGCCTAGTCTCTAATCTTTAGATACATGATTTTTTTTATTTAGAATTGAATCTTATTACTTATAATTTTATCATATGAAATACATTTTGATATAGATTCAAACACAATAATAGTTAGAGTTAAAATTGTAACCATAGACGGAACTTGGTTGAATTATTAGGAGAGCCAAGGGTTATATCTTTAATTTTGGACGGCTAAACTTGTATTTTCTTTAAGTAAATATAAGTAAAGCCTTAAAGTTCTGGGAAGGTCGTGGCCTTTTCCGGTCTCCAGTAAAGTCCGTCCATAATTGTAACCGAGTACATTAAAAAAGTAGTCAATGTTTATTTTTTAGCATGTAAAGGAAAATTTAATAATTATTTAATATGTTTGTATGTGATGTTTTAAGTTTTGCATGCATAAACTAATTGTAATGGTTGCTTTAAAAAGAATACCTCTTAAAAAAATTTAAGATAAAATTATATATGCATCATATAAAAGTAAGATAAAACCAGATAAACTAATCCACTTAATGTGTAGGATAATGAAATATGCCTATATATGACACCATAACATGTAATTTTTAATTGAAGCAATCAATAAAAGATTATAATTCTTTGTAAGAAGTGGGAACTGAATTTAATTAGTGATCTAATCTAATGGTGGTGGGAGGTAATTAATCCACCGAATTCAAAGATTTTTCTAGTATGAGACAACGGAATAAAACAAGAGATTAAAATATAAATACTAAATAGAATTTAATAATGAAAACATACCCAAAAAGCTTTTAAATCAATTTTGTAGGTCCCATATTTTACATTTGTCTAACCCAAGTTTCAGCTTGTTTAATTTCTTATTAATAAATAGCAAAGTCATGACTTTGATCCACCTTAGGCTAGACGGAATAACATGAATGTCACCCGTGACTCCCAACCGTGAGCCACTCACCCTTACCCCTATGCCACCACTCGCGCGTGAGTGGTTGGCCAAATCGTGAGTGAGCCACGCCCGTGATTGATAAAACAACGAGGCTCCACATCCATTTACGTTTACGTTTTTATTTAATATGAATGAATTAAATAAAAAAGATGATGTGGAGTGAGTGGGTTTGGTGTGGTGAGTGAGTGTTAAAACGGGTGGTGAGTGAGTGGTAAAGTAGGAGAGAGAAAGCTGAGGTGGCGCTGACGTGGAGTGAGTGAGTATTGTTATTATTCCGTTTAGCCTTAAGTATATGCTTTTAGGGTATTGATTAGTGTGGTTTGTTTGGTCCAAGAAGATATGCCTAGATCTCGAAGAAGACTCTTGCTACCATATATTATTATACTAATAGGTTCAATTTTTTATATAGAAGGTGATTTGTATATTTTAAGTTTTTATTTACAAATTTTATTTCATCTTGTACACACTTGCACATATGCTAAGGGATGCTTATTGTACTTAGGGATGAGCACGGTACCGGTCCCGTACCGGTCCCGTACCGATCCCGTACTGAATTAGTGGTACTGATTTTTTCTCGAGCATAAATTAGTGGTACCGGTACCGTACCGAACGGGATTCGGATATCGGTACCGGTACCGGTACCGGAAAATCGGGTTTTTCCCGCTTTTTTTCGGGAATTTCCCGATTCGGTACCGGTCTCGTACCGAATTAGTGGTCCCGATTTTTTTTCACCTTATTTCGTAGTCCCGGTACCGTACCGTATTTCAAGAATCGGTACCGTTTCGATACGGTACCGGTACGGCTTCGGTTCGGTTCCGAGATTCGGTTCGAAATGCTCATCCCTAATTGTACTTATATATCAATGTGTGCAAATCAAAACTTGAAATGTTTCAAATCACTACTCTTTTGATATACGTGACTTATTTTATAAAATTTCACAAATACAAACCTGTTAACTTTTATTAACATCATTGCTAAAATGTTAACTTGAATTAATATAGATTAGTTTTCAGTTTATCAATTTTTAAAAAGTTCCTATATTAAACACCTCCCCGTCACCCTCTCTCTCTCTCTCTCTCTCTCTCTCTCTCTCTCTCTCTCTCTCACACACACACACATATATATATATATATATATATATATATATATATATATATATATATATATATATATATATATATATATATATATATATGATCAAATAAGAAGATTACTTAAAATAAAAAATAATAAGAAGAATTATAATCGCAAATCCGAGATGCACCGATCTATATTAGATGCATCCCTATAATTTTAGATGCATTATAACGCACCATAGTGTGTTTTCTAGCTTTTAATCAGATGCATATATGTCTATTAGATGCATTTCATGATTTCTCTTGTTTTTTGTTCCTCTGCACGTGCCAAAATCATGAAAATCAATTTGCACCATCTATACATCAAATTAACTTTTGAAACTCAAGATGTTGCATCTATATGAATAGAAATGTATCTAATGCAAGTCGTTGCATCTCAAATGTGTGGTTTTGGTCACTTCTCACCACTTCTTATTTTAATTTACTTCTCACTGGATCCCTACCCTATATATATATATATATATATATATATATATATATAATCTAGATCAAACAAGATCAAGCTTAAAGTTGTTAAAATGCGATCCAACTAAAATTTGACAAGCAACACTCTCCTAACAACAAAAATAAATTTTTTATTAACTACAACTAAAATTGTTAAAGTTTTGATAGATTTCTTTTTCAAATTTACGAAATCTAGGTGATACACTTTGATTAGAAGTGTAATGTGTATCAGGTTATTGTATATGTATCAGATTTTGGAATACTTATTAGTGTAATGTGTATCAGGTGTATCAGTAATCCAAACTCATGTATCATTAAGTTATTAGTTGCTAAAATGTTATTTTGTATTAAAATATTATTTTTATGAGTATTATTGCTAAAATTGTTATTTATAAATGTTTTAGTGGTTTTTTAGACTTGATATTATTTTTACAACTTTAAGCTTGATCTCACGTTAACCCTATATATATATATATATATATATATATATATATACATATATATATATATATATATATATTAAGCATCACGTGCAGATTTTTTATTTTAGTGCGGACGTACGGACAAATCTGGACCGTTCGCCCAGATCTGATCTAGATCTAATCACATAAACACGCCATCTTCAAGGTACCAATTGACCACAAAAATGATTTTTTTTAGCGATCCTTACGATTGTTGTATTCTTTCATTTCTTTTTATTTTTTCAGATTTTTCTGAGCATTTTTTTTATTATGATACCTACTGTGATATTAAAGATATTAAGAAATGGTGTCATGATAGTTACGGTGATATTATAAAATCAACCGTGATATTAAGCTTTTTACATGTAAAAATGAACCGTGATATTAAAAACTTATGATAGTTATGGTGATATTATAAAACCAACGTGATATTAAGCTTTTTTACATGTAAAAATGAACCGTGATATTGAATACCCATGATAGTTACGGTGATATTAACAATTTTATTAAAAAAAAAGGTTTCTGTGATATAAAAAAAAGTTATTGTGATATTAAGTATTTTATTAAAAAAGAAAAGTTTATGTGATATCAAGATCTGATTTTGACTTTTTTACAAAATTCAGGATCTGATCTTGACCTACAAAAGTCAAAATCAGACGCTAATATGACAATACCTTTAACCATGAAAACGGTTTTTTTTTGAATTTTTTTTCAACGATTCTTAATAATTTATTGTCATTTTTATTTTTAAATTTTTTTCAGATTTAATTGAAATTAAAAAAAAAAAAAAAAAAAAAACCTACTGCGATATTATTCGCATCAACCACACTTAAAATACAATCCAGACCGGATCCGAACCATATATATATATAAAGTTGTGATTCTAGAAAACAATGTTGTGAAAACAATCAAGGTTTTATTATATTTATATTATTATATATAACTATAATTAAATAATGTATGAAATGCTTTAATTACCATGCAGCACTTCATGTTATTCCTACTTTTGGCAACGACTCTTTTTATTTTATTTTATGAAGAGCAACTAAAGATAGAAAACTTAAGTTCATTTTTGGCATGTTTTGCAAATAATGTAGGTGGTGAAGATAATTACAAAGAAAAGAAAATAATTATCTTACAGTGACGAATAATCAAGAATCTAGACCCTTCAAACATTGTATATGAACATGATCTTCCTCCATCATCCTGTGGCTGATGGGACTCTTCACCATCCATATATATTATGCATGCTTGTAATATATATTGGGTGAATTGCATATATACTCATTAAAACTTGCATATTTGCATATATACCCAAAACATGCTTAATTTGCATTGTACATCATGCATTGAAAACTTGTATTTTGGGGAAATATGCAAGTTTTTAAGTTTTAGTGGGTATATATGCAATTCTCCCATATATATTTACAGAGCTTTGATACATGGGCCTAACTAAAAAGACCTAAAAGGAGACCTAATGTATAAATAAATTGTACAGTATTGTTACTGTACAATTCATTTATGCATTAGGTCTCCTTTTAGGCCTCTTTAGTTAGGTCTATTTATCATTTTCCATATTTATATATTCCCTCCGTCTTAATATAATTGTCCATATTTCTATTTTAGGATGTCTCAAAAAGATTGTTCACTTTTCATTTTTAGTAAAAACTAAAGAATATATTAAGAGAATATTTTTTTAGTGGTTGAGATTTATAGTGATCTTATCTTTATTAAACTTGATGATTTCTCTCTAATGATAATAATTTTGAGCGGATGGAGTATAAATTTATCTATTTTTTATAGTATTTATTTAATTGTCTGTTTATTTCTTTCTTTTTAGATTCTTCAAAGATAATATCTTGCAGATGTAACTCAAATTGATTTGAAATTCTTGCAAAATGATAGAGATCAAATAAAGCTCTCAATTTAAAAGTGATAGAGATAAAACGAAAACCAAGTTTATGCATGACAATCAGCCTTCAGGCTATTTTATTTGTAACGAGATAAAGACACCCGCCACGTTGCGGCGACATTTTACCCATTGGTTAATATCATACACACATCGAATACTGCACAAATCACAGAAATACATGAATAATGATGACAAATGAGGCACAGAAATATGTATACAATATCGATACCAGGCAACCAACATGGCTGCAGTTACACGTTCGATATGACTGCCTTGCTACGATGCGGGCCTAGGAAATGTACACGCAATGGTGAGCATATCATCATCATCGCCTATAGAAAGCGGGAAAGCTAAAATTCATATAGACGATAGCGTTACCAGGCAACAAACAATGACCGCAAGGCTATTTCGAAACCTGTGACGACAGGCGTGCTGCCGTTTTGTGATCGTAATCATATGTATAGTCATTTCAAGATACAAAACGGCGATAGAACCAGAACCGGCCTTGACCAAACCCACAGAACCGAAACCATTCAACATCTGCAAGCACCAAAAGAAAGTGAAAAAAACTCCATGGCTGCTGCTCAACCTTTTCTCAGGTTTCTGAACAACCACTAACCCTACCAACTCTCGTGCATGCAAAGACTCTTATGCAACAGCAAAAGCGAAGCATCAAAGGTAATACGCAACAATGGAAGAGCGGAGAGAAACGATCGTACCAACTCAAAACTGGAGGAACTACCGAGACTCAGAAAACCTACCACTGAATAAACAAAAAGGCAATATAACGACTCTAAAACGCCCATACATACCTTATTCTGGGTACCCATTTCAACCCACAAAGTAACCAGCTAGCCCATCCACCCTTCCCACTTCCAATATAATAGTATAAATATATTATCAAAAAAACGTTAAGCGACTTAACCGACATTTGGAACGAAGCCGGAAAGAGCTCCATGGCTGCGTTACTGAACGCGCCGCCAAGATAAGAAATTTCTCAAACTTTGAAGTGTCGGTAGTGTTAGACGAACAATATTTTTATCCAACTGAACCGCTGCTATTCAAAAGCGTTTAGGGTATTCAAGAATAGGATTTCTGCGCCACTTGTAACAGCCTATTACCTCAGAAAGTGGTGATCAGTATTCGACCAAGAAAAAGCAATCCCAGTACATCAGTAGTAGGATTATTTTTTCTTGGCCGAATACTGATCGATACAGTAACTATCCCAATGATAGCCTGAAACCCAAAAAATGGAAAATTGTATGTTAAAAGTTCCTGAAAAACGGAAATACATAGCCAATTACGACTTGAACTGTAAAAAAAAAAGAGAGACTAAACTTGAAAAAAAACCCCATTAAGACCACTTGCGTCTCCCAATAATGACCCATTTTAGCCACTAAATGGCTACTGATTCTCTACGATGTAATACTTGAATATTGTCGTGTTATCGAGTAGAGTCTTTCCACCTGGAAGTACATTTCAACCTTCAGTCGCTAATCTTAACATGTGATGTTCAGGATAGCGAGACCCGTCCGATCGCCCCCTCAAATCCCTTTTTCTATTTCAACAATCTTTGTGTAAACGTCTGCACCAAACGTATTGCTAGACCATTGTTATAACGAAAGGAATTTGAGCGGAAGATCAGAACAGGCCGGTATCTTAAACATCTCGCATCAATATTAGCAAATGAAGATTGCGATATTCTTCCGAGTGGAAAGATTCCTATCGATGACACGACTATTCAGTTCGAAAATACTACGAGCCGTTTCTTTAATGCTTAATTTTTTTAGAAAGATCATATCTGACATAGTTTCTAATGATTTAAAAAAGGATAAACACGGACGTAAAGAACTTATTAAATATAATCTAAAGCGATGCCAAACGACACGAACATGGTGTTTGATTCTTTAAAAGTAAACCATGACAACTATCGTAGACCATAAATGCCAATCTCCTGTTTTCACCCCAATATGTTTTGGCTCGTAACCGGTGCTGACCCAAAACCCAACCCGGTAGATAATCTGTAAAGTTAATCCCTTTTTGCATACAGTTCTAATATTTGATATTCAACTGCTCATGTGAGAACAAAAGTAATTCACTTACCATCAAATGGAGTGGAACCAAGCAAAGACGAAATGTGAAGGCTCCGTTATCTGTTTCTTCGCCGACTTCGAACAAAAGAGTACGGAGTTTCGTACTGCTCACCCATTACGGCCAACCAAAATATGAGGCTCAGACATGGAGCTAACCCAGGAAAACAGAGCACATCCGCCATGGCTGCAAACCGAGTAGGTTGCCATGCCACGTTCCGAATGACCGTATATTTTCTGGAGCTCATACAAACTCATCATTGCCTCTTCAGTATTAATGTCCACAATCTTTTATCAAATAAGGTCCAATAACATTAGGGTTACAGCAGGAAGCAAACCGAAAAACCAGGGTGTTAATACAAATAAGCCGTAAAAATGTTTATTTATATTTTACGATCTTCTAATGTTTTGTCGATAACAAACGTAAAATCATTTTAACGAAACAAATAAAATACGTAAATGGTTTGAGCTAATAGTTTTCTAACACACTTACGTCTTCACATAAAACACTAAAACAAGTATAAGTGATTTTATGATTTAGTAATATATATGTACAACAACTAGTGTTTACATATTGGGCAAAATATATACATAACTAGTATATATTATAAATGGGTAAAAACTACAACCCATGGAAAATATCCATAACCCATGGTATTGACCCATACCCATTTGACTAGGTGCATTGCACTCATGAGATACATTGTATCTAGGGATGAGCATTTTGAACCGAATCCAGGAACCGAACCGGTACCGTACCGATTCTTGATATACGGTACGGTACCGGGACTACGAAATAAGGTGAAAAAAAATTGGGACCACTAATTCGGTACGGGACCGGTACCAAATCGGGGAATTCCCGAAAAAAGCGGGAAAAACCCGATTTCCCGGTACCGGTACCGGTACCGATACCGGTACCGATATCCGAATCCCGTTCGGTACGGTACCGGTACCACTAATTTATGCTCGGGAAAAAATCGGTACCACTAATTCGGTACGGGATCGGTACGGGACCGGTACCGTGCTCATCCCTAATTGTATCTAATAAAAGACCCATAGATCAACCCATAACCCATGACCCATGACCCATAACCAAAATACCCATGGGCAAAGAGGAGCGTCCCACGGATCCCTAGTTTTACACTAGACGGATCCCTTGAGGGAGGGATCCGTGGGATCCGGGGAACAGTAGCATTTTCTCTCTATAAATAGTGAGCCATTTCTTCATTGTTTCTTACCCCTTTCTCACATACTTTCTCCTTGTATTAAAAACTCTCTAACCCCAGATCCAAGTGATCTATGTATGTATTTTTGTTTTGTGTGATTCTCTAGGTTCCTCTTAAATGCGAGATCACCACATTTGAAATCAAGCAAGCTCAAGTCCATGAGTTTCCATGCCTCCTCATCATCAAGACTACTGAAGTCCTCTTGTTGATGGTTCTTTTCTTTCTACTAAGAAGTGTAGTGTTGAAGACATTAGTGAAAGATGTCTCAAGTGTCAAGACGAAGACATTAGTGAAGGGTGTCGATCGTCCGTATTGTAGGCATTAGTGAAGGGTGCCTAAGAGTCAAGTCACAAGACATTAGTGAAGGGTGTCTTGAAGATCTAGTTAAAGGCATTAGTGAAAGGTGCCTAAGATGTACATTCGATATGGTGTGATTCGATGTACAAGATAGATTAGTATTGGGTCAAAGGATATTGTTATCCTTGTTGACAATCTCCTTTGGGGTTAGGTAATTGGTGTAGTGTTGGGTAGTAGTTCCTCCATTGTAATAGAACTCGGTATCTAGCCTAGTCCGGATAAAGGGTAGGCGACGTTGTGATAGGATTGGTTCACCTTGGTGTAAAGAACCCGGTGGTTAGCCTAGTACCGGAAAAAGAGTAGGCAACGTCGTGAAGGTTTCTCCACCATAAGGATTCGGTGTTGTGTAGTGATTATGAACTCTCGAGTAGGTGACTCGGGGAGTGGAGTAGGGCAAGGAAGGTGTCCTTGTAGCTGAACCACTATAAATACTCGCGTTGTGGTTTTGTGCTTCTTACTCTTTATCTTCTCATTACATATTTATATTTCTATATGTTTGTTTATCAACATCCAACACACATCCAAATAGATTGACATAAGTCGATCTAAATAGTTTAAAACGAGTTTTAATTGGCAAAACTATTCAACCCCCCTTCTAGTTTTCCACAATTGGCATCAGAGCTTCGTTACCAAGTTTTTTAAAGTATATTGTACTTCAAAAACTTGATACGATCCATGTTTAATTGAAAAATACAAAGAAGGTTTTTCATAAAAACAAACATCATGTCTTTTAAAACTCTTTGTTTGGATGTTGATTAGATGACAACATTTTTCTTATTATTTATTCTTCATTTAATTGCCTTAATCCTCTTTGTCATATTGCTTAGTCAAAGCTCATACCTACCAAGCCATAGGAATCGCTTGGTAACAAGAATACCTTCCCTAAGAAGGTATCTTAAACACAAAGGAGCCGGAATTGTCTACTGACATTGGTTGTGTCATTTGTAAAGACATTCCTAAGTGCATTAGAGGTATGAATTTCTACTTATCTCTAAATGACATTAGCTTGATAATTAAGTATGCCTACATAGGTATTTATATGATTTTCTTTTGTGCATATACATGTATTACATGTATCTTCATTAGGAAGCCTTTTCTCACATACGTGTTACTTTTTCGTTTAAAGTCGTGGTATATAAAACTTGTGTTTTATTTCACTTAATCCAAAAAACATATCTTTCTAATAATAAAACAAAACAAAAATCTCAAAAATTCCTCCTTCCCCATAAATAAACCATCCGTCGTCCACTATATCAAATCCCCACTTTTTCAAATCTTCCATTTTCAAAAAAATTACCTCTCATTCAAAACTTCATCTTCCTCTCATCTCATCTCATCTCAAACCAAAACCAAGAACGTTCATTATCAACATGGTTTACATCGCCCTCGTGCTCATCGCCTTAACACTCATCGCTCTTGTGTTCCCTATGATGAAGTTCACATACGGAGACATATACTTTGTGTTGTTAATCTACATTGGGGTTATATACCCAATCTTTTGTATCATTCTTAGCATTGAAATAATATATTATTAATAGTCTAGTTTATCTAGGTTATTATTATCATAATGTGTTTGTCATTTCTTTTGATTTATATTTTTCGTATTCTTTCGTGATACATTAGAAACCATGAATGCATGCTAAAAGAAAATGTAGGCTAAAACACATATCTTGGTATAAAACTATTAAACTTATGTTTTTATCAAAAATCTGCTTCTGTTACTACAGATCCATGGATCCCGGCAAGTATACTAGCCGGATCCCTTATAGAAGGGAACATTGGGAACCGTCCTTCTGGATAACAAATTTTCCATGCAAAATAAAAACCACTTTCCTCCTAAAAGAAATGTTCTACTAGAATGTCAAACATTAAGTGAGTTAAATGTCATTGTTAATAAACATCTTGTAAAAATGTTAGGTAATCATTGTTTTACCCGTAATACGTCACATCCTATTAACCTGTCTTTCCTATAGGTTTCGCTATGTCGCATGAATATGAGTTTGATTTTTCACTCACTAGCGTCTACACTCCTAACATATCCCTTGAGCCCAACACACCTGGCAATCATGTCCATGGGTTCAATAATCTCGAAACCCGTCACTTCCACGAAGGACGTATTGTCGACACTCCTCTACAATACGAAGAAATTAATACCTCCTTTCGAACCATAGGATTGGAATGTCTTCTCGAAATTAACGAGAAAATGGTTTGTATTGGAATTCTTCCGTCAAGTCGAACTCGTTCGTAACGAGGATCGTTCTCTATCTATTTGGTTTTGGATCAAAAACCAAAAGTTTGTTTTAACCCTTGGGCAATTTGCTCAAATTCTCCGAATTCCAAATCATGGACAATGTGCCTTTACCGAAGATTGGTCTCTTGATTCTCTCTTCAACTTTCGTGAAGAAAATAGTCCATATTGTTCACACATACCTTCCCCACAAGAATTGACTCGCACAATATGCAAATCTAGACCCTATTACTCTGATCCAAACATTATCTATACAAAGGATATCCGAGAAGAGTACAAAGCTCTCGCACTCATCCTACGGGAAAATGTTTGGAGTCTTAGGGGAAATCGAGAAATCCTTCCCGCTTGTTGTGCTCACATAATGTATTGTTTGCTAACACAACAACCATACAATCTCGCCTACTTCTTCACAAGGTGAATTGTAAATCTTCAAGGCTCCAAGAACAAACTCATCCCTTATGGAATGTTCTTGACGCGCCTTTATCATAACATCATGTACTTCCACACAATTTGAAAGTCCGTTGTACGTACTTGTGAACAAGATGATGGAACCTCTGAACACATCTCTCATGAATACTTTCTTCATTTCTGAATCGGCTAACACTCATTAACCATTTGATGATCCTTCTAGCAAAAACGCTCAAGAAACTTAGTAATCTTTCAAATAGGATCAATCCTTAGTATTCATGCTTTATCAATGTAATCCAATTTATTTCATGAAATAAGACATTTTACATTTGATATCTTAGTGTTAGAACCTCCTTAACTAACCTTGAAATATAATGCATTGTCAAAATCATTGCATACCTTTAGTAAAGGTTCTGCTTAGCAGATAGACGGATCCCAAAGGTTGTGCTAAACGGATCCCTACTATTAGGGAACCGTGGGATCCGGCAAACAGAAAATGTAATTGCAATCATTGTATTTCAACATGTCCTTAGAACACTTCACACTAAGCTAGACATAGTGCCTTAAGGCAAATTAAGTCCTTATCAAGTTAAGTAGATCTTTCCTACTCACACATAACTCACCTAGATCACACTCAAGACGCTTGTAGATCTATCGTTTCACTTAAACCCATTACTCTTCCGCTCTCAAGCTCACTCATCATTTCTCACATGATCCCTCATATCTTGCTTTGGAAAATTTTCAATTATGGCAAAATTGATCATAATCATCCTTACCTCAAAATTGGTCAAAATTGATCAAATTCTAGGTTTTCCATCTTAAGCCTTTAGGATATTCTCCAAAACATTATCCTAAGTCACTATCTGATCCCTAGGATCATTTAGCTCTATTGGACACTCTCAAAATCTTTAGTGTCATCTTTGTTCATTCATTGGTACTCATGAGAGTTCCAATTTCTTCCATAAAAGGCAATCATTAGCTACATCACTTATTACCCTTAAGTACTTAAGCACCTCTTCATTTAAGACACTTAGATGAACTGAAACACTCAAGAAGAAATAGGCATTAGACCTTAAAAAACATCGTTGCATCTTTTCCAAGCTGCTGAGAGACGGATCCCTAGGATTAACCTTGGCGGATCCCTCAAAGGAGGGAACCGTGGGATCCGTATGACAGATTTATGTCAACTCTAGCCAAAACAATCATTTCAAGCTCATCTTGTTAACTTGAACACTCAATCTCATCTTAAATAAATTCCTAGATTAGTACAACTTTGAAGTTGACTCTTGTGCATGCTAATCATCACATTCCAATGTATTTTAGTGGCTTAAATCTTGAATGCACTTGCCAAATCCCTTACTTTATAAACCACATTGTTAGGACTCCTAAAGTCATCATCTTCACTCTCATTTTCAGCACTTAGAAACATTCACAAACCTCTTTGAATCATCTCATCATGAGGAAAGCTCCAAGTAGCAACTTATCCACCAAAGAACCACCCAAAAAAATTGCTCGTGTTGTACACGAAATCTCTTCAATTGAATCATCTCCGGTCAAGTCTACAAATGCAAGGATTTCTCCTCCACAAACTCAACCAATCAAACCAATCCCTAAAAGGATAGTTCCCACAAAACTACCTATGCCAAGCACCACCATACCTCCTAAACCAAACAATCCCATTTCCACTAAACCATCACCATTGGTGCCTAGAGCTATCTCATTCACAACTCCACTCTCATCACCACACCTCTATAATCTAGAGGATTTGCCTCCTAGGCCGTCTCATCCTCCTCCACCAGCAACCTTCTCCTCATTAGGAGGAATATTGGTACAAAATCAAAGTGTTGAGTCAACACTAGCTCCGGCTTCCTTTTCGCCGTCACCATCAAATAATCCCATTTGGATTATGAGAAATTATCAAAGTCAACCACCCGACCATATGGAAGTGGACACTTCTCTACCACCACCATCATTCTTGGTCGAGCCATCTTCAAATGCGCCTCCACCAATCCCTCCGTCGTTTGAGGCTCCACAACCCGCTTCACTTGATCCTTCTCATCAAGCAATTTCCTTTCTTCCACCACCACTACCTAGCCATGACAAAGATTGTTATCATTGTCAACATGTTGAAAGTTTGATACATGAAGTACGGGAAGATCAACGTTTCATGTTCTATCATCTCCTCGAACGTTTCGACGAGATTAAACCTAAACAAACTTGAGCTAGAGGATTTTAGTGGTGTCCTAGTATCAAGCGTTACTTAGATAAGTCTAGCAATTCCAAGTCATGCATCGTTCATTTTCTTAGTTTTTAGAGTCATGTATATCATATCTCTAGTTTTATTAAATGAAATTACATGCTACTTGCTATATCTCTGAGTATATGATTATGTTGTATAATACATATCTCACTTTGATGTTAACATTATGTGTTATATCTCCATTGCTGAAATTAGTCATCAGCCAGACGGATCCCTTAAATTTGCCTAGATGGATCCCTACAAGGAAGGAACCGTGGGATCCGTGAGACAGAAACTATTTTTCTACTAACTTGAGTCATATTTGCAGGAAATTATGCATTATACTTGTTTTCTAACCTTTGTTTTGTAGTTATTCAATTTACACATGAAGACTTTGACACTCTAAAGTTAGGGGGAGCTTTGTGTCAAAGCAATACATTGCAAAATCACTTGCAATATTAGGATTACATTTCATGACGTCCCTTTGCAAAGTTTCAATCATCAAGGGGGAGCATATTCGTCACATAGACGAAATCTTTTGCAAACTTAGTTGCAAATGAACTAGCTTGGTATTATTTTTTTGACGCCCTCACATAGGGATGGACTCGTCAAGGGGGAGTTAAGACGAGATCCTTTCCCGTTGCTTGCTCTATACTTTTCCTTTCTTTTCTATTTTTCACATGTTTTTCTTAAAACAATGTATTAGTTTCCTTTCGAAGCTCTTTTTGTTTCGACAAAAAGGGGGAGAAGAAAGTAAAAACTACAAATTCAAACTTTTACGAATTTTAGCTTTTCCTTAAAATAATTTTATGTTTTGTCATCAACAAAAAGGGGGAGATTGTTAATACAAATAAGCCGTAAAAATGTTTATTTATATTTTACGATCTTCGAGTGTTTTGTCGATAACAAACGTAAAATCATTTTAACGAAACAAACAAAATACATAAATGGTTTGAGCTAATAGTTTTCTAACACACTTACGTTTTCACATAAAACACTAAAACAAGTATAAGTGATTTTATGATTTAGTAATATATATGTACAACAACTAGTGTTTACATATTGGGAAAAATATGTACATAACTAGTATATATTATAAATAGGTAAAAACTACAACCCATGGAAAATATCAATAACCCATGGTATTGACCCATACCCATTTGACTAGGTGCATTGCACTCATGAGATACATTGTATCTAATAAAAGACCCATAGATCAACCCATAACCCATGACCCATGAACCATAACCAAAATACCCATGGGCAAAGAGGAGCATCCCACGGATCCCTACACTAGAAGGATCCCTTGAGGGAGGGATCCGTGGGATCCGGGGAACAGTAGCATTTTCTCTCTATAAATAGTGAGCCATTTCTTCATTGTTTCTTACCCCTTTCTCACATACTTTCTCCTTGAGTTAAAAACTCTCTAACCCCATATCCATGTGATCTATGTATGTAGTTTTGTTTTGTGTGATTCTCTAGGTTCCTCTTAAAGGCGAGATCACCACCTTTGAAGTCAAGCAAGCTTAAGTCCATGAGTTGCCATGCTTCCTCATCATCAAGACTACTAAAGTCCTCTTGTTGATGGTTCTTTTCTTTCTACTAAGAAGTGTAGTGTTGAAGACATTAGTGAAAGATGTCTCAAGTGTCAAGACAAAGACATCAGTGAAGGGTGTCGATCATCTGTATTGTTGGCATTAGTGAAGGGTGCCTAAGAGTCAAGTCACAAGACATTACTGAAGGGTGTCTTGAAGATCTAGTCAAAGGCATTAGTGAAAGGTGCCTAATATGTACATTCGATATGGTGTGATTCGATGTACAAGATAGATTAGTATTGGGTCAAAGGATATTGTTATCCTTGTTGACATTATAAGGAGTAGATCTCCTTTGGGGTTAGGTAATTGGTGTAGTGTTGGGTAGTAGTTCCTCCATTGTAATGGAACTCGGTATCTAGCCTAGTATCGGATAAAGGGTAGGCGACGTTGTGATAGGATTGGTTCACCTTGGTGTAAAGAACCCGGTGGTTAGCCTAGTACCGGAAAAAGAGTAGGCAACGTTGTGAAGGTTTATCCACCATAAGGATTCGGTGTTGTGTAGTGATTACGAACTCTCGAGTAGGTGACTCGGGGAGTGGAGTAGGGCAGGGAAGGTGTCCTTGTAGCCGAACCACTATAAATACTCGCGTTGTGGTTTTGTGCTTCTTTCTCTTTATCTTCTCATTACATATTTATATTTCTATATGTTTGTTTATCAACATCCAACACATATCCAAATAGATTGACATAAGTTGATCTAAATAGTTTAAAATGAGTTTTAATTGGCAAAACTATTCAACCCCCCTTCTAGTTTTCCACACATGGTACGTCCGGCGTGGCTGCAGACCAGGAAGGTTGCCTTGCCAACTTCCGGAGAGCCTCAGTTTTTACATACGTCGTACAAAGCCACCTTTGCCGAATCAATAGCGATACAACAACCCTACAATTATATCTGCAACAATCGAAACATGTACAGGGTCAGTAAACGTTTGAAATTGGGAACATGCAAGTTATGCAGATGTGCTACTACTCACTTTTCAGGGATGCATGTGACACATAAAAGTGCTTTTAAGCTATTCATCCTAGATAACATAAAGGACTTTCGCAATCAAAACCCCATAAGAAACAAACACGAATAAACATGCCAGATAAATGCATACAATAGCGAGAGCGGCTCGTCAACATGGCTGCAGTCACACACCTGATGTAACTACCCTGCCAAGATACGGGCCAAGGGAATGTGTTCGCAATGAACCAATGCCACGCAACAAAAACCATGAAACGTCTGCAAGCACCCAAAGAATGCCGCAGAAGCCGTCCCCAGGCAACAAACAGTGCCCGCAAGACTATTTCAAAACCTGAAACGACTTCCATGCGGCCGTTTTATGGTCGTAGTTCAAATAACATACTAAAACCAAATGTCGGTTAACTCCCTTAAAAATTTTCATTGTTTTCTTAATAGTATTATACTCATACGAACAGATTCATATTGAAGCCCACCTGACATTTAACCAACTCTTCTAGTTACACATATATATTAATTTCAGGATACAAAATGGCTGCTGAACCAAGACCGGCCTTGACCAAGGACACAGAACCAAAACCACTCAACATTTCCAAGCACCAAAGAAACGGCAGAAAAGCCTCCGTGGCTGCGTTACAATAAACAGCCCGCCAAAATCGAACATTTTTAAAGTTCTGAATTATCGATAATAAACTGTAAAAGTGCAGCAAAAGAAAGCCCAAAAAAAATCCATGGCTGTGTTATTAACCGCCTTGCCAAGATAAGACCTTTTTAAAGCTCTGAAATATCAGCCGGTAGTAAACCGGAAACTTGCAGCAAAACAAAGCAGGAACGACCAGCAATGGAACTGCAGGAAAAACCCATCGTAGCTGCTCAGAAATTGGAGGAACTAGCAACACACATAAAACCTCCCCCTGAAGAGACGAAGAGGCAATATAAAGACTCAGGAAGGCCCATGCATACCTTCTTCTGGGCTACCCATTTTTTCCTACAAGGTGACCAGCTATCCCACTTGCCTTCCAGCTTCCAATATAATAGCATAAATATATCAGTAAAGCTCGCTGAGGGCGTAACCGACATTGGGAATTAGTATGTTATATGAGCGTTTGCTCATCGGAATTCCATTCCTTCCAACTGGATAACAAATGAAGCTCAGATAAATGCATACAATAGCGATACCAAGCAACCAGCATGGCTGCAGTCACTCGTTCGGCGTGACTGACCTGCCACGATGCGGGCCAAGGAAACATGCACGCAATGGTCGGCATATTATCATCATCGCCTATAGAAAGGGAGAAGGTTAAAATTCATGTATACAATAGCGTCACCAGCCAACAAACAGACTTGAAAGAGTATTTAAAAACTGGTAATGACAGCCATGCCACCGTTTTGTGATCGTAATCATACATACATATCAATTTCAGGACACATAACGGTGCTAGAACCCAAACATGCCTTGACCAAAGGCACAGAACCCAAACCACTCAACATCTGCAAGCACCAAAAAGAAGGCAGAAAAGCCTCCATGCCTGCGTTACAATAACTGGCACGTCAAGATCAGACCTTTTTAAAGGTTTGAATTATCAGTCAGCAATAAACTGTAGAAGTGCAGCAAAAGAAAGGCGAAAAGACCGCCGCGGCTGCGTTGTTAAACGGCCCAGCAAAATAAGACCTTTTTAAAGCTCTGAAACATCAATCAGTAGCAAACCGCAAAAGTGTAGCAAAACAAAGCCGAAAAGACCTCCATGGCTGCGTTAGTAAACGCCATGCCAAGATAAGGTCTTTCGCAAACTTTGGAGTGTCATCTGAAATATCAGTCGGTAGCAAACCGTAAACGTATAGCAAAATAAAGCCGGAAAGACCTCCATGGCTGCGTCACTAAACGCCCCGCCAAGATAAGGTCTTTCTCAAACTTTGGAGTGCCGGCTGTGTCAAACAAACAATATTCTTCTCCGACTGAACCACTGCTATTCAAAATCGTAATGGGTATTCAAGAATAAGATTTCTGCACCACTTCTAATATCCTATTAGCTCGCAAAACAACAAAGAAAAGTCAATCAAGACCCATAAATAAAAACACGTTAATCAATCAATTAATAAGGGACATATTCAGCAAAATTGTAATTGTATATAACAGCTCATGATAAACTACGAAACAAAGCTTTAAAAGGACACCTTCGGCTGGGGTTTCCAACATAAATTAACTTCAGTTCTGAAGAGCAACTACAACGAACATGCAACAACAAAAGACAAGCATGAAAAGCTAATATGCAACAATGGAACGGCGGGGGAAAAACCATCGTACCTACCCACTAATGCTTTTGACACGGACGTTAAGCACCTTTCACTAATGCTTTCGTCTTGACTCTTTCGGCATCCTTCACTAATGCCTTGGACACAACACTTCTATTGAAGAAGAAAGAAGTATCAATCAAGAGAACCCAATAGTCTTGATGATGACGAAGCATGGCAACTCATGGACTTGAGCTTGCTCGACTTCAAGAGGTGGTGATCTTGCCTTTAAGAGGAACCTAGAGAATGACACAAAAACAAAAGACAAACTACATAGAAAGATCCTTAGGATATGTGGTTAGAGGGTTACAATACTTGGGAAAAGTATGTGTGGGAGTGGCAACCAAAAAGGAAGAAATGGCTCACTATTTATAGAGGAAAAACAACTACTGTTCCACGGATCCCTTACTTGAGGGATCCGTCCAGTGTAAAACTGGGGATCTGTGGGACGCTCCCTTTTGCCCATGGGTTTTGGGTCATGGGTTATGGATCATGGGTATCCAAGTAGATAGAATGTATCTACAAGATGCAATGCATCTAGCCCATGGGTTATGGGTTAAAACCATGGGTCATGGATAATATCCATATATGACTTAAGCATGATGTCATGTAATGGGTTATGGGTCATGCTCCATGGGTATGGGTCATGGACTTTGGGTTATACCCAACTACATTCAATGTATTTGGTCAATGGGTCAAATACTTAAGTTTCTACCCATTTATATTACCCATTATAATACATACTAGTTATGTATATATTTACCCAATATGTAAACACTAGTTGTTGTACATATGTATTACAAAATCATAAAATCACTTATACTTGTTTTAGTGTTTTATGTGAAAACATAAGTGTGTTAGAAAACTATTGGCTCAAACCATTTACGTATTTTATTTGTTTCGTTAAAATGGTTTTACGTTTTTTATTGAAAAAACATTAGAAGATCGTAAAATATTAATAAACGTTTTTACGGTTTATTTGTATTAACAATCTCACCCTTTTTGTTGATGATAAAACATAAAATTATTTTAAGGAAAAACTAAAATTCGTAAAAGTTCGAATTGGAATTTTTACTCTCTTCTCCCCCTTTTTGTCCAAACAAAAAGAGCGTCGAAAAGAAACTAACACAATGTTTTAAGAAAAAAATGTAAAAGAAAAAAAACATAGAGAGCAAGTGACGGGAAGAGTTCTCGTCTTAACTCCCCCTTGACGAGTCCATCCCTTTGTGAGGGCGTTAAGTAAATAAAAACTACTAAGCTAATGCATTGCAACTATGTTTGCAAATGGTTTCGTCTTAGTGACGATAATGCTTCCCCTTGATGATTGCAACTTTGCAAAGGGACGTAATGAAATGTAATCCATATGAGGATTATATTGCAAATGGTTTTGCAATGTATTGTTTGACACAAAGCTCCCCCTAGCTTAGTGTGTCAAAGTCTTCATGTGTATTTTGAAAATCTACAAAACAAAGGTTAGAAAACAAGTATATAGTGCATAATTTCCTGCAAATAAGACTCAAGTTTGTTGAAAACTAGTCTTCTGTTGCACGGATCCCACGGTTCCCTCCTTGGAGGGATCCGTCTAGGAAAATCTCAGGGATCCGTTTATCTGATAACAGAATTCAGGAATGGTGATGTAACAAATAATGTTAACATCAAAGTAAGATATGTATTCAAGCAACAAACATATACTCAAAGCAATATGGCATATAAACTATCATTCAATAAAACATAAGAGATGATCTACAAATCTCTAAAAACTAAGAGAATGATTTAGCCATGTAATACATATTCTACTAATACTAATAAGTGACCAAAACTTAAGAAGCAACCATGTGCTTGAGTCTAAGGATGAGTAGACTTGTTGATTTGGTCCAATCTTTCAAGAACATGAAATGGGATTCCTAAACGATCTAAGTTGAATTTGAGACTAGGACACCATTTTAATCCTTTGGCTCATGGTTGTTTGGGTTTGTTGACCTCATCGAAACATTCGAGAAGGTGATACAACATGAAACATTGCTCCTCACGTAGTTCATGTATCAACCCTTCAACATGTTGACAATGATAGCAATCCTTGTCATGGTTTTGAAAAGGTGTTGGTAAAGTTGAAGCGACTTGATGTGGAGGTTAAAGTGAAGAAGGTTGGGGATCCTCAAATGAAAGAGGGATTGGTGGAGGCACATTAAAAGGTGGCTCAACAAGGGTTGATGGTGGAGGTAGTGAAGTGTCAACTTCCATGTGGTCGGGTGGTTGAATTTGATGTCTCCTCATAATCCAAAATGGACCATTAGAGGGAAATGGAGAAATGGACATCGGTGCAAGTGTTGATTCAACACCTTGGTTTTGTTGTACAATCTTCTCTAGTGAAGAGTGTGTCGGTAATGGTGGAGGATGAGATGGCCTAGGGGGTAAGTCCTCTAAGTTGTAGGAATGTGGAGATGATTGTGAGGTGGTAAATGATATGGCTCTAGGCACCAATGATGTTGGTTGGGTTAAAAAGGGTGTGTTTGGTTTAGTAGGAATTGTAGAATTTGGTGATGATATTTTTGTGGGAACAATCCTATTGGGGATTGGTTTGATTGGTTGAGTTAGTGGAGGGGAAATCCTAGCATTTGTGGGTTTAAACGGAGATGATTCGGTTGAGGAAATTTCATGTACAACACGAGCAAGTTTCTTGGGTGGATGAGTTAGCACTAAGAACTTTCCTCATGATGAAATGACTAAAGAAAATGTTTCTAAATGCTGAGAATTATGTTGTGTTTGATGACTAAGGGATTCTAACAAGATGACTTATAAAGGGAATGATTTAGCAAGTGCATTCAAGACTTAAGCCACTAAGATCCTTTGGAATGTGATGATTAGCATACACAAGAGTCAACTTTAGAGTTGTACTGATCTAAGGACTTAATTAAGATGAGGTGGAGTGTTAAAGTTAGCAAGATGAGCTTGAAATGATTGTTTAAGCTAGACTTGACATGAATCTGTCACCCGGATCCCACGGTTCCCTCCTTTGAGGGATCCGTCTAGGCTAATCCTAGGGATCCGGCTATCAGCAACAAAGAAAAGGAAAAGATGATGTTTGTGAAGCCTAACACCTATACCTCCTTGAGTGTTTCAGTCTTCCTAAGTATCTTAAATGAAAGAGTACTTAAATGATCAGGGGCAATGAGTGATGTAGCTAATGATTGCCTTTTATGGAAGGAAAATGAGACTTTATGATCACCAATGGGTGTTCAAGGATGAAACTAGGAATTTTGATGGTGTCAAGTCATAATAAATGATCCTAGAGATCAGATGTAAACTTGAGATAAAATTTGAAAAATCCTTAAAAAATAAAAGAATTGAAAAACTAGTTTTTGACCCATTTTGAGATAAGGATGACTAGAAACAATTTCCTAAAATTGATAAAGATATACATCTAAGTGTTTTGAGATGTGAGAAACAATGTGTGAGTATTGAAGCGGAAATATGGTGAGTTTTGATGAGTTGATAAATCAAAAGCACTTTGAATTTGATCCTAGGTTAGCTATGGGTGAGTGTGAAGCTTTCTAATGCTTGAAGAAGACTTAGGTGGTTCCAAGGTCTTATGTTTAGCTAGTGTGAAGTGATCTAGTGAGCTGTTTTGATGTGTGGGAATCTGTACTGCTCATCTGTTATCACGGATCCTACGGTTCCCTCAAAGGAGGGATCCGTCTAGTATAAACTTAGGGATCCGACAACTGCAGATCAGAAACATCACAGAAAGAAATGCAGGTTTTGCATCATACTATATACACTAATTTCTATTAAACTCTACTCCAAAGAACAGCAACACAAGCATGATATCACATAAATCATATCATAGATAAGAGTAGTAATGACAATATCCAAACTAACACAAACTACTGTGCTAAAACAAAACATAAGCATTCATACATAAGCCAAATGTCTAAAAACAAGCATAATCCTAATGTCTCTTTCGTCAATCCTTTCTTTTCCTTTTTCCCGACTTCATGACGTAGTTAGCTAGGTTTTGTATCATACCCTTTAATTGTTTGAATTCCGCGGTCTCGTTTGGAAGAGTTGGAAGTTGTTGATAGTAGGCAATGGGGTCCAAGTCGATGTTAGCTTCGAGGTTGACATTTACTTCTTCTTCTTCGTTTGAGGTGTCCGGGAGAGCCTTAGGTTTCCTTCCATTGACCATGAACTGTTTAGAGGGTTGTTTGGTAAGAGGTACCATGACGTGATCGGAGAGGAAATGATCATCATTGATCGGAGATGGTCGTAGTGTACTAACATACTCACGGAGTCGTGTTAGTAGCATACCATACGGAAGTACCATGTTGGAAACTTTGAATACCCCGGCCATTCTTTTCACCATGTAATAGGTGAGATTAAACGACCTTTGGTGAATAAGACAATATATCATTTGCAAGAGACATGCATTTGGATGGTCTTTATTTCCGACCAAGCTAATGACATTTTCTCTAAGAATTTCTTCCCATTTTCTAAAAATGGGGTGCATTTCGAAGAGTTCCATTTGAAATGGATCACGGTGAATGAGCTCTTTGTTGCGGTTGAAACGAGATTGGTCGGCTCTAACCTTGAATATAGTGTCTCAAACGGTTGCGGGATCATCAAGAGGAGTATTGTAGATAGTTTTGGGATCAAGAGCAAAAGATTGAGTGGATATTGCCCAATCTTGAGAGTACATACAAATTCCTTCACAAAGAATGCGAAGGATTTGAGCAAATGTTTTGAGAGGTAGAGTGAATTTTTGATTATTGATGGTAGAGGCGATTGAAATGGTATCATCGGTGTTTCGAATGATCCTAACACTTTTGTAGAATTCAAAGATGAAACCGGAAAAATTTGTTCATCAATATCAAGAAGACAATCGAAGTTGATTGCCGAGAAGACTTGACGAATGTCGGTATCTTCAAGGAAACATTTCTTGACCACACGACCTTCGTGGATAAGTCATTTTTCAAGTCTGACTTTGCGATCGATTTTTGACAAACCCTCTTTTCGATAATATTGGGTGAGGTAGTGGACGGTATCATGGTGGTCTTGTTGGGTGGCTTTAGGCATGGTTGGTCCTAGAAAAACAAATGTTCCAATTAGGCAAAATTTGTTGAGATGGGTTTATGGTTTTTGATTTGTATTAACAATGTTGTAAGCACAATGTAATCTTAGTTATGTGAAAAGCTTTTCTAGTCATCAATTTTGGAAAACCTAATTTTTTCAATTGATTAAGAAAAATTGAAAAACCATAAACCCTAGGATGAAGATGATGAAGATTAGAACATGTTAGTGTAATTACTTACAATGGTGTTCTAGAGAAGGATGCTTGAGAATATGGAGTCCTATGAAGATGAAAACTGCCCTTGGGTCGTTTTTGTGTTTTGTGAGGAGAGGGAAAATGAGCAGAGTTGATTTTGAAAGGCATATAGTTGGTTTCTGTCACACGGTTCCCCCGGATCCCTTGTATTAGGGATCCGGCTAGTACAACTAGAGGGATCCGGCTACTGTGGACAGAAAAGGGGTGTTTGGCATTATTTTTGTAATAGGCTATAAACTAGCTTATGGAACAAAAATAGTTTTGAGGTTTCTAATGAAAAGATGTTTTGGTCAACAGGATTTGATAAATTAATTATCGAGGATCCATTTGTGACGACGACGTTAGTTTGACGAGATCAAGAGGAATACTATTCCCGATGATGAGTAAGTCGGGAAAGTGGCGAAAAGAGACTTTTAAAAGACTAGCAATTATAAAAAAATATGGTATCAATATATTCATGTAGATGTAAGCTAGCTAATGAAAAGTAAACATACCTCTATGCTCTTGATTTTGGTTTATGAAGACATAAGACCAAAAACACTTCATGAGCTCTTAAAGTAATCCGTTGTACTTAGAATAAGTAGGTTGTGATTACTTTTAGGTTCTTCCTTGAAAGTTGACTTCATTATTTTTTGAATAGAAATGAAGATTTTGGAGTGATCCTAGCATGAAGATTTCTTGAAAAGAAAATGTTAAGAATAATCTATCAATATCCAACATGAGAAAAACAATTGTTTTAAAAGATTTTCTTCTTTGTAGTTTTCAAACATACACGGATCGTATCAAGTTTTTTTTTAAAGTACAACATACTCTAAGAAACTTGGTAAAGAAGCACTGATGCCAATTGTGGAAAACTAGAAGGGGGGGTTGAATAGTTTTACCAATTAAAACTTCGTTTTAAATTATTTAGATCGGCTTATGTCAATCCATTTGGATGTGTATATTGGACATTGTTAGATAGATATAATAAATGTGTAATGAAAGATAAAGAGTAAGAAGCACATAACCAAGACACGAGTATTTATAGTGGTTCGGCTACAAGGACACCTTCCTTGCCCTACTCCACTCCCCGAGTCACCTACTCGAGAGTTCGTAATCACTACACGACACCAACTCCTTATGGCGGAGAAGCCTTCACAACGCCGCCTACTCTTTTTCCGGTACTAGGCTAACCACCGGGTTCTTTCACAAGGGAGAACCATACCTACCATAACGTTGCCTACCCTTTATCCGGTACTAGGCTAAGTACCGAGTTCCATTACGATGGAGGAATTACTACCCAACACTACAAAACACCTAACCCCAAAGGAGACCCACTCCTTATTACAACACCATCAAGGATATTAATATCCTTGGAAACAATCTATCACTATTTGTATAACGATGCACCTCATCGATTATACAACCTTGACATTCTTTACTAATGTCACTTGACTTGAATTCTAGGCATCTTTCACTAATGCCTTTGACACGGACGCTTGGAACCTTTCACTAATGCCTTCGTCTTGACTCCTTTAGCATTCTTCACTAATGCTTTTGATACGGACATTAAGCACCTTTCACTAATGCTTTTGTCTGGACTCTTTCGGCATCCTTCACTAATGCCTTGGACACAACACTTCTATTGAAGAAGAAACAAGTATCAATCAAGAGAACCTCAGTAGTCTTGATGATGACGAAGCATGGTAACTCATGGACTTGAGCTTGCTCGACTTCAAGAGGTGGTGATCTTGCCTTTAAGAGGAACCTAGAGAATCACACAAAAACAAAAGAAAAACTACATAGAAAGATCCTTAGGATCTGTGGTTAGAGGGTTACAATACTTGGGGAAAGTATGTGTGGGAGTGGCAACCAAAAAGGAAGAAATGGCTCACTATTTATAGAGGAAAAACAACTACTGTTCCACGGATCCCACGGATCCCTTACTTGAGGGATCCGTCCAGTGTAAAACTGGGGATCCGTGGGACGCTCCCTTTTGCCCATGGGTTTTGGGTCATGGGTTATGGATCATGGGTATCCAAGTAGATACAATGTATCTACAAGATGCAATGCATCTAGTCCATGGGTTATGGGTTAAAACCATGGGTCATGGATAATATCCATATATGACTTAAGCATGATGTCATGTAATGGGTTATGGGTCATGCTCCATGGGTATGGGTCATGGACTTTGGGTTATACCCAACTACATTCAATGTATTTGGTCAATGGGTCAAATACTTAAGTTTCTACCCATTTATATTACCCATTATAATACATACTAGTTATGTATATATTTACCCAATATGTAAACACTAGTTGTTGTACATATGTATTACAAAATCATAAAATCACTTATACTTGTTTTAGTGTTTTATGTTAAAACGTAAGTGTGTTAGAAAACTATTGGCTTAAAGCATTTACGTATTTTATTTGTTTCGTTAAAATGATTTTACGTTTGTTATCGACAAAACATTAGAAGATCGTAAAATATAAATAAACGTTTTTACGACTTATTTGTATTAACAAATCAAATAAATTTAGAAGAAAACTCTGAAAAATACCTGAAAAAATCTTCAAATATTGATAGCGTGTTATGGTGGTATGTGTGTTCTGTATCAACATGAACCATCGTCATTCGCAACCAACCAACGAAACCCCCTTGCCGAACTTCGTGTACGTTTTTATAGACAGAATGAGATGTTTCTGAGGTTGTGTCTGAGTTGAGGCGGTAACGTATTCAATGGGGAAGGCTGAGGAACAAACATGTAGACATAACGTGTTTAGGATAGGAAGACGTACATGGGCTAAAGTCAAGTGGGCTAATCTGTCCAGATGAGTATAATACTATTAAAAAAACAATAAAAAATTCTAAGCGAGGTAACTGAAATTTGGTTTTAGTATGTTATATGAATATTAATGTATTAAATGAGCTATTAATCCATACTAGGGCTCTGATCAAGCAAAGCCAAACTCGAGCTTGACAGGGCTTGAGCTCGGCTCAAAAATTACAAGGTCGGCTCAAGCTTGGCTCCATAGCTCGACGAGCTTTAATCATCAAAGCTTGAGCATGGCTCGATTAATATTCGCATAAGGCTCGAGCACGGCTCGAAAAGCCCGAATTTATGCAAAAATATTATATTCGATAGCCAAACTCATCAATCAAGTCAAAAAATATGCAATGAACTCGAGCAAAGAAATTATACAAAACATTTGAGAATGTTACGGTTTAAAAAATCCTTCTACAATAAATATTTAATTATTAAACCAATATTCACATTAGCATTTCGCTTGTTTATATAAATATTTATAACAAAAATAGTTATGTACATGAAGGCTCGAATAACTCGGTAAAAGATCGAGCTCAGATTATTGTGTGTATCGAGCTAGTTTATTGGGCTAGGGCTAGAGCTCGATAAAAGCTCGACTCGATCGAGTCAAGCTCAAGCTCGAGTTGCTTGAAAAAAACATGGCTTGTCTGCAACCCTAATCTATAATATCTGTAATATATTAATGAGGATTATCATATATATTAAATTTAAAAAAAATTACACGTCTTACGTAGTAATCCCTAAAATCAAATTCTAAAATACATTAATTACGCATTAAATAATAACATCAAAAGCGACGTACAATTACGGGTGGCAATTTGGATCGTGCCCGGGTTGACGGATTCGGGTTGATGAGTTAGCGGATTCAAAAATTTCAACCCAAACCTGACATGTTTAGTTAATCATGTCTAGAAGTTCAACCATGTTGAAAACTAGAAGGGGGTTGAATAGGTTTTACCGATTTATATTTAGTCTATAAAACTTTAGATTGATAGTATGTGAAACCTTTGGATGTTGAGATATAAATAATGCAAGTTAGTATTAAAAGAAATAAATACGAGAATAGTAAAGAAAGAAAAGGATATAAATGTAACACAATGATATATAGTGGTTCGGCTACAAGGACACATTCTTTGTCCTACTCCACTCCCCAAGTACCCAACTCGAGAGTTCTTAAGCACTATTTCAACAAGCTCCTTCCAATGTCGCTTACACTTTTTTCAGTACAAAGCTAAATACCGAGTTCTTAACACAAACGTAAAAACCAATCCGATCACAGCTATCACAACTAACTTTATGAATCCAAGAAGATGTATCAACAACAAGAAACAACTTAGTGGTATTGAGATAATGAAGAAGTCGAACAAACTCTTCTCTTGAAGAATGGATGACTCGTATGCAAGAAACGTGATCTTCTCTTGTACGAAGAAACTTCAGAAACACAGAAGAAAGAAAGCTACAAGAATGATCCTTAGATCAGAGGATAGAGAGATATAATAATGAGAGAAGAAGTATATATGAATGGGTAAAGAATAAGGAGAAATGACTTACTATTTATAGTCTAACTGAACACTTTTCACCCGGATCTGAAGGATCCATTGAAAAAAGGATCCGGCCAATGTAAACCCAGGGATCCGGCACTGGGTAAACCAGTCCGGATTTTGGGTTACAAACCGAGTTTTGGGTTATTGTAGGACCTCACTTTTACACCAACCTTACGCGTTCACACCTTATCACAAGATGAACACACGTAAGCCAAACACACTATTATGCGTATAATATAAAGAATGAAGGATGAGAAAGATTGGTGACTTGATGTTCTATGTTTATGCGTATGATATATGATGAAAAGAAAAGTTTTATTACTTGAAAGAAGACACACACAAAACACACTCAAGCACACACCTCAAATGACTCATTTGATCTGTATTTATACTACCTTACAACTTACCCTAATGGGATTTGGGATGGGCTTGGATTGGACTTGTAATGGATGACAACTTATACAAGGCTAGCTTATCATAGCTTTTAGCCATTTAGCTTAGCCCAATCCACAAGCCCGATGACTATTTTAGCACGATATCTAACACACGTTACAAAATTCCTAAATGTAAATGACCATCACTTCTAATAAAAATAACACGGCTAACAATCTCCCCCTAAGGGGGTGGTCATTCAAAAGATGCTCCACTTGATAAGATCTTTACTTTCCTTGAGCTTGAACTTTGCGTGTAGATATAGAATAGTATTAATTTTGTTCCATCATGCTTTGTGATCAGTTAATGTGGTTGTCTGCCGTTGTCAACTTCGTTGGTTAGGTGTCTCCATGTCATTCTCCACCATGCTCACACTTCTATTTGTCTTTAGGTTACCAATGATGTAGTTCTCGAGTCTTTATACTTTGTAGATTCATTGACATTGACGAAGAATCATCTTTTACTTTGAGTAGCCTTTGATTTTGATGAGAACTTTCATGTGTTCTTGGTATGAGCATGTGGAGAATCTGCACGATCAATCTGCTCCGGAGCTTCCATAAGAAGAAAACATAAAAACTTGTTAGTAATAAGCGGATTCCGGCACTTACAAGTTTGAATTTTGAGGGTGTTAACAGCATAGTGTGAAAACACATCTCTAATTCTTACAAAGGCCGTTCCTGAACTGGAGTCCCACAAGTGAGATAACGCGATGTACCGAATTACATCTACAGTTCAGATGAGCCGCTGAGGTACACCGAAGAATCACCCCACGACTCGTAGACCGTTTGAGACACACTAAGCGTAATCCACGGGGAGTTACCGAAGTGACTTTGTCGGGCGCTTGATGTTGACCTGGCAGAGTTTCCATTCAATCATTGAAGATCACAAATGTGAAACTTCTCATAACTGTTCTGGCAGATTGCTAAGACCTGCATAGGACTCTAGAATATATCACTTGTGTCCTTATTGACGAACAACAAGCGATGTCAAGTCATGTGTTCCTATGAGATCTTTTGATGAATCTCGTGGTTCTAGACTCAATAGTGCATTTTGGTTTTCATGAGCGGAGACTAGGGAGAGGGTCTCCTTCTTCAATACCAACGATCTCTAAGAGAAAGTCGATAGATTATGTAGGGTTCCCAGTGAGAATGAAACAAATCCTTTTAAGAGGAATTGAGTGGCTAGAAGGTTTAGGTGTAGTGCGTCACTGGGTCCATGACGTCTTTGTCTTCAATACCAATGTCATCTAAGTGACAACCAGTAGCATATGAATTGAACCCGGTTTCTGCCCTAAGGTTGATATGGAGGGCTATTTCTTTTCACCCTTTTTCATTTCATTTCCTTTTAATTCTTCAACCCCTTCTTTCTCCTTTCTCACGTTACTCCTTTTTTCAATCATACCTAAGGACTTCTAATACTAACTATGGGTATTGTCCTTGGGTAGATCCCTCCGGCTCTGGCGGATCATAGGACTGATTTCCTATCCTTAGTCACCTTATAACTCCATGACTGTCCTATTGTTGCCATAAAACCATTTTTCTTGAAAATCTCTCAGAGTATTTATGATAGAAAACATGTTTGGAACACTCCGAGAGTTTTATATTTTCAGAAACACTCCCCCTTCACATGTGCTTATAAGTTTTGACAGAAATCTGCACATAGAGGGTAGAGTTTGCACTTTTTGAATTGATCTGCTCATGATAGACAATTCCCCACGAGACACGGTTACGTTGCCTAGTTAAAGAGTTCCATTGTCAGTTTTTAGGTGACAACTAGCTCTAATAACTAACTTGAAGTTGTAAACACTCCTTGACAAGGAGGTTGGACCCATGTAGGTTCATATCTATCACGAGTTTTTCGAACTGGTACAATTACTGACTTTGATTACTCGTCAATTCATTGGTTCCGACTGAGTCGAGCTCTTTTGAGATTCAAACACCGATCATTAAATCTTTTTGATCACATTTTAATCACGTCTTCTCCCCCTCAAAAATAGCATAATCGTGATATTTTTGATATCAACGTATTAAACAACATTTATAAAATCTTTTGGGAAGATAGACTGATTTTGATTTAATCATGAATTTGGAACATTTTTGTTTTATACTCCCCCTTTAATAAAGCATAATCAAGTAAAGGGTTTTAGAGGGAGTTATCTTGAGCACAAAATATTTTAAAAGATTTTGAAAATCTTTTTGAACAATCTTGAAAAGGTGCTCAAGATGATGATGATTTCTCACCATTGTTAAATGTAGTGCACTGAAGCGTACACTTGATTTTTCTTTAAAAGCACGGGTTTTGATCTGAATTAATCAAAAGTCATCATTTTGGTCCGGGTTTCGTACTGAAGTATACGAAAGCCATCTTTGAAGAAAATTTTGAGAAACGACATGTTTTAGAAAACATATAAAGAAACACTCGCTCAAGCATCTGTACATACCCGTATCATTGTTGAATGACATTTCTAGAAATGTACATTACCAATTATTATTTCTAAAAATAAAGAAGTATAATTTATTCGTTTAAAGTTTTACTTTTAGTTTGGTCCTAACAACCAAACAGATATCTTGACATGAATGGACTGATAGACCTTTTTGACCAAGGATACACAAAAGTTTATTAAACTGTTTACCAAAAAGATAGGAAAAAAATTTTCCAGATCTAAAAATATGAGTAAAAACAGCCAAAAAGTTATACAAAACCACACAAATCGATAAAAATACACAACCTGGCTCGTTATACCAATTGTAGGACCTCACTTTTACACCAACCTTACGCGTTCACACCTTATCACAAGATGAACACACGTAAACCAAACACACTATTATGCGTATAATATAAAGAACGAAGGATGAGAAAGATTGGTGACTTGATGTTCTATGTTTATGCGTATGATATATGATGAAAAGAAAACTTTTATTACTTGAAAGAAAACACACACAAAACACACTCAAGCACACACCTCAAATGACTCATTTGAGGTGTATTTATACTACCTTACAACTTACCCTAATGGGCTTTGGGATGGGCTTGGATTGGACTTGGAATGGATGACAACTTATACAAGGCTAGCTTATCATAGCTTTTAGCCATTTAGCTCTGAACTATAAACTTTTATTTAAATTTACTGAAGTATAAACTTTTATTTATAAATTGTACTGAAGTATAATTTTTTAAATTACACTTATAAATAATTTTTTTTATAAGTATAATTTTCACTAAAATTTACTAAAGTTTTTTATTTATTATGTCATGGATTTAACAAAGAGTAATAATCGTAAAAATTCATCCTATGTGAATGGTTAAAATGCGTAAACAATGGTGAAATGTTAAAGACATGTGTAAAAGTTTATATTATACGCAAAAAGGGTATTAGTTTAGTTAAACTAGCCTTATATCAATCCATGTCCAATCCAATCCCACGAAGCCCAAGCCCAAGCCCATGGAAAGCCTTTTAGGGCATCAAGTCTCTTGTACTATATAAACCCCTCAAAGTCTCATTTGAGGGGTGTGCTTGAAAGTGTGTGTGTGTGTGTTTTCTTTGGAGCAATATAACATATTATTTTTTTCATATTTCTTTCTTGTTCATACACATAACATACACGATTCATATATCATTCAAGTCACCATCTTTCCTTTCTTAATCTTTCTTCTTTACGCATATTGTGTTCGTGGTTTCACGTGGTTATACTTGTGTTCGTTAAGTGGGTTTGTGATAAGGTTGATATATCTAAGGTCCTACAATTGGTATCAATCGCCTAACAATGGTTTAGGAGTGTTTGGTTGAAGTTTTTTGTGTAGTGGTTACGCGTAGACTCGTTCTCAAAGTTATCTTGCTTAAAGCTTTACTTTTTGCACTAAAATCTTCAAGATTCTTATGGTTTAAGGTTTTTATAGTGTTAAAGAGTCTAGTTTTGGAAAAAAGGTCGAAGCTTTACGTGTTTTTCATCAGTTTTAAACTCTTGTGTATTGGGTTGTACGTTTCTACGCATAAGCTATCTAAGCACTTTGGGTGAAAAAGGTCAAAACTTTTGTGTTATTTGAGTGTTTTTAAGGCTGTTTGTGCAATAGAAATTGTTTGAATCGCTGGGAATTTTTTACGCGTAAAGGTCAAAATGTCAAAACCCTAGTTTTCTATGCATAACTTTTTGGTGAACCATCTTCGTGCAACAACGATTACTCAGTGCTTCCCTCAATTGGATAAGTTTGTGGAACACTTCGACTTTTGGATATCTCTTACACTGTGATAGTGTAAAGGATTTTTGGGCAAAACCCTAGATTTACGCATAAGCTAAATCTTACGCGTATAATTTCTTACGCATAAGTATTTTCTTACGCCTAAGTTGTCTTACGCATAAGTAAATCCTACGCATAAGGATTCTACGTTTAAGTTTTTAGTCTACGCATAACTCTATTGTTACGCGTAAGTTGGGTACGTATGATACCATTGTTAGGCTCGGATACCAATTGTAGGACCTCACTTTTACACCAACCTTACGCGTTCACACCTTATCACAAGATGAACACACATAAACCAAACACACTATTATGCGTATAATATAAAGAACGAAGGATGAGAAAGATTGGTGACTTGATGTTTTATGTTTATGAGTATGATATATGATGAAAAGAAAACTTTTATTACTTGAAAGAAAACACACACAAAACACACTCAAGCACACACCTCAAATGACTCATTTGAGGTGTATTTATACTACCTTACAACTTACCCTAATGGGCTTTGGGATGGGCTTGGATTGGACTTGGAATGGATGACAACTTATACAAGGCTAGCTTATCATAGCTTTTAGCCATTTAGCTTATCCCAATCCACAAGCCCGATGACTATTTTAGCACGATATCTATCACACGTTACAAAATTCCTAAATGTGAATGACCATCACTTGTAATAAAAATAACACGGCTAACAGTTATAGGTCATGGACTATGGGTCATGGGTACCCAACATGATGTCATGCATGATGCAATACATACTTTTGGTTATAGGTTATGGACTTTGGGTCTTGAGTCATGAACTTTAGGTCATGGGTCATGAATTTTACCGACCTTCATGTCATACATGATGTAATGCACATTGGTTATGGGCTTTGGGTCAAGGTCTACGAGTCATGGGTTATGGGTCAATTGATAGTACATCACATTTACATATATCTTTTATTATTACAAACAAATATTTACCTAGATAAAATGTAAGTAAGTAGTAAAATAGATATAGTAACATGTAATCTTTAAATTTGTACTTGATATAATTTTATATTATTATCGACAAAACTTAGAGAGAACGAGAAATATTAATAAATGTTTTTATAGTTTATTTTTATTAACAAAGCCTAACCTTAGAATGTTTATTAACCGGGTTAGTCGTGTCGACCCGTTTATAATTTGAATATAATTTGAATGGAACTATCAATTATAATAAGTCGTATGTTAGAAACATTTTAAGCAACACGATAAATATTTTGATACAAGTATATGCCATTATCAAATATTTCAATAAACAATATATATCATAGATAGTGATACAAAATAATTGGTTCATAATATAATAATAATAATAATAATAATAATAATACAATAAGGCGATTTGGCCTCCATGTTCACCTTTACTGTGGGCGATTTGGCCTCCATGTTCACCTTCCCCGTTTGATCTCCTGGATCACCCTCCCCATTAGACCTTCTTGATCTTACCGGGGTTGTGTTCGCGGGTGGGTGTGTGTTGGTCGTTGTACCGGCGCTGGTTGCGTTTTCTCTTGGGTTCGTCTGGGTTTTTAGAGGCCACTGCCCGTGCTCTCGTTCGTTTCTTCCTGCTCGGTCTTGTGTCTTTAGGTGTGGGTTGCTGCTGGTTCCGGCACTGGTTGTTTTTCTGGTGTTGTGTTAATCGATACTGGAAACAGGAAGGTCCTTCTTGCTGCTTGTTGGCTTGCTTATTTCTGGATAGCGACTTGGCATGCATAGCGAGTTGCTGACTTGGCTTGCCTATTTCTGGATAGCGAGTTGTTACTTTATGCTTTTCTGTGTTTTGACACAGAAACTGGGTAGCGAGTTGTTGTGGATAGAGACTTGGCCTGCATATTTGTGTTGGCTTTGGTGGGACCCACGCTGTTTTGGTTATGTTTTATTTTAGTTTAAGCTTTGGTAGGACCCCCGCATGTATGCATGTTCTATTTTAGTTTAAGCTTTTGTTTTCCTTTCAGGTGGTAGCGAGTTGCTTTTGTTTTATTTTAGTTTAAGCTTTGGTGGGACCCACGCATGTATACATGTGTTGTGGATAGCAAGTTGATTTTGTTTTATTTTAGTTTTAGTTTGTTTTCATACGTTTAGTGCAAAAAAAAAAAAAAAAAAAAACTATGGCTATTCTTCGGTTTTATTGTCCCTTTGTGGGTTTGAGTGGTTGTTAAGACGGTAGTGGTAATGGGCTTACCAAAACCTCTTTGATTTCTCATCTTCGTGATCTTCATTTTAATAAGGATGCGCTAGCCACCACCAAACTTTCTTTGGCCACTAATCTGGTTGTTTTTGAGGCTGCTGAGGTTACGTTGAAAGTATGGATCTTTGGTTGTGTGGAGTTTGTTTTAAGACGCATACTCTTCGCTCTAAATATCGGCACGGATCTGATTTTGTGCCACCCCCTGATTGCGGTGATGGTGTTGTTAGATTTGTGTTATTTGATCTCGCTAAGCCCCAAGTTCCCTCTTCTGTTCAGCTCGCTTGTGTTGAAGATTTGGTTTTGGAAGAGCACTCTATTTTTGATCTACACTTACTTGACACTTTGCTCGTTAAAGGGTTGCACACTGTCAAATCCATCCCACCAAAGTGCCATTTGGGATTCTCTCGTGTTTTGAAAGGAGCTCTTGATAAGGTGATCTGCACACCTGAAGACATTTCTTGTTGGGTTAGCCTATTAGCCTTGCCTCTTTGTCTCCTTAAAACCTTTTTCCCGAGGAGTGACATGGAGTGTAGGTCTGCTATTAAGCGACATCGTCAAGAAGGATATATCGCTAATGCCATTCGGGATTGGGGTACGTCTGGTTGTAGTTTGCAGCTTGTTAGAGAGGTTTTAGCTGAACCCTCCCTACTTGGTCTAATATTGAGGAGGAAAACCGGAGTTGGGTGAGCGTAATGTCAAGCAATGTAGGAGGAAGATTTGTGATGGTCATTATCTTGCTGCTGTCGAGTTCTTTCTTCTTCTGGTGTTGCTCCTTACAATGATACTACCCTTGAGGACCTAAAGGCTAAGCATCCCTTCAAGTCTGCTCCTTCACTGCCTGATATACCTATTGATCATCATAACCTGATTGCATCTCTCGTGGTTCTTGACATGATTAAGATTTTCCCGTGGTACTTCTTGTGGTCGAGATGGTTTACACGCCCAACACCTTTTGGATTGTTTTAGCGGTGCTGCTGTGGCTATATCTGATGAGTTAATCAACTCCATCACCCAGGTGGTAAATCTTTTTCTTGATGGTAAGTGTCCCAAGGCCTTGGGCGAGTATATTGCCAGTGCTCTTCTCACACCGCTGATCAAACCAGGTGGTGGTATCCGTCCTATTGCGGTGGGGACTGTCTGGAGGCATTTAGTCTCCAAGGTGGGAGCTTCTATGATTGGCCACTCTTTAGATGGATACTTGAATGATCTACAGTTCGGAGTTGGGGTTTATGGAGGAGGGGAGGCCATTCTTCATGCCGTGAATCGATTTATTGAAGACCGTGGAGATGATGTGGGTCTTTCGATGTTGTTGGTGGATTTCAAAAACGCCTTCAATCTGGTGGACCGTGAGGTTATGTTACAAGAGGTTCGCCTCCACTGTCTTGCCATATCACGTTGGGTTGAATTTTGCTACTCCAGCCCAGCCAGATTAGATTATGGGGAACACACTTTATGGTCACACCAAGGCGTGCAGCAAGGTGACCCTCTTGGACCTCTCCTTTTTGCGTTGGTGCTACATCCTTTGGCTCGCAAGATCAAAGACTACTTTTCTCTCCCCTTTCAAGCTTGGTACCTAGATGATGGTATGATCATTGGAGATACTATGTTTGTTGGGAAGGCCCTGGAGCTCATTATGATAGATGGACCTCGTTATGGTTTGCACCTCAACGTGGATAAAACGAAGGTTTTTTGGCCAAGGGAAGATCCTAGAAGCAGACTCGCAAGTGTTTTCCCTCTTAATATTGCCCGGCCCCTGCATGGTGTAAAATTGTTGGGTGGGCCTGTTGGTGCTGAACTTGAGTTTAGAAGTAAGCTCGTTTTGAAATGAGTTTCTAAAACCATTGAACTTATGGACGCTGTTGCTAAGCTTAATGATCCCCAATGTGAGTTGCTACTTCTCCGTGCATGTGCTGGTATTTCCAAGCTGTATTTCTCTATGCGCACATGTTCCCCCCGTGTCTTTGAGCGTGCTCAGATTTCATTCGATGAAGCACTTCGCTCCTCTTTGGAGCGAATTGTCACGCTTCGGGGGTTGAAAATTGGCAATGGAGACTGGCCACTCTTCCTTTTGAATTTGGGGGTTTGGTGTATACGCACTTGGTGATGTTTTGAATTATGCCTTCCTTGCTTCTAGACTCCAATCGGCCAGCCCTACTGGTGATCTTCTCCGGAAGTCCGGTGTTGGTGCTTCTGGATCTTCCTTTGATGATGCTCTGCATGTTTTTAACGAGAAAATGGAGACCGACCTTTTGGGTAGCTCTTGTGAAATTGCTGCCCCCAAACTCATGAAGAAATTGGCAAATTTATATTTCACACGTGTCACAAAAGAGGCTGAATCCACCTTCTGCCTATTTGCTAGATAGATGGCCCTATGGAGATCGCAAATAGAAGACCATACTTCAGACTGGCTCAGAGTAGTCCCGATAGTTGGGCTGGGGCAGACTATGAATGCTAAAACCTACCGGTGTGTTTTATGCTATCGTCTAGGTGTTCCCCTTTTCTCCACTCAGATGCCGTGCTCTGCTTGTTCCAAGGTTTTTACGGGTGATATCTATGGGGATCATGCCGCATCATGCGCAGGTATTATTGGTATTAAACATCGACATAATGTGGTGCGTGATACTCTCGCTGATATCTGCTCCCTGGTAGGGGTTTCGGCTCGTAAAGAAGTTGATATCGGGCTTTGCGGAGAGAGGGACAAACACTTACGCTCAACTGACTTGTTACTTTACTCGTGGGAGAGAGGCCTTGATGTATGTGTTGATCTTACTGGTTGACGCAAACTGGTATGACTGACTTTGTGGCGAGGCGTGCGTGATTGAAGCTGCCGCAAGCAAAGCGTCAAGTCTGAAACCAAATGCGCTGATATTGGATATGGGTTCATCCCCTTCTCTTTCTCTTCCTTTGGTGAACTCGAGAAGGAAGCGGTGACCCTGCTGAAGCGAATCCGAAAGTTCTCGGTCACTCAAGATATTGGCGTGCGTGGTGCTAACTATATTTTTAGTAGGGTTTGTTTTGCTATTGCTAGAGGAGTGGGAGCCCAGTTAGTTTCTCGGCTCCCCACTAATTTCTTGTAATTTCCTATGATTTTCTAATCAAGTGATGTTTTATAAAAATAATAATAATAATAATAATAATAATAATAATAATAATAATAATATTATTATTATTATTATTATTATTATTATATTATTATATTATTATTATTATTATTATTATTATTATTATTATTATTATTATTATTATTATTATTATTATTATTTATTATAAACATCACTTCATTAGAAAAACAAAGGGATTTTACAAGAAATTGGTGGGAAGCCGAGACACTAGTTGGGCTCCCACTCCTTTCTGAATACAAAAACTTAGTCTATGAAAAATAAAAGCCCCACTATTGACATTATTCGAGTGGCTAACATCAACAATCTTTATATGTGAAAGTGTATCCAAGGCTTCCGCGTCAAGGTCCTCGAAAGTAGAAAAAGCAAATGGAATGAACTTGTAGCCGTTTTCTTCACATTTGGACACATATTTCTTTTTCTTCTTCTCCACATCGTTATGTAAGGCTACCCCTGGAGCCCACAAATTTGCATCAATACCTGCAAAAGGAGAGATCCCAGTCACATCCAAACACGCATCCTTACCTTGGTTCCAGTTGAATAATAGCAAGTCTACCGGACGTAGTTCTTTCCCATCTCTCGAAAGAAACCCCATTGGGGCTTCCTTTTTCACCATAATCCCAACCTTCGAACATATGTCGACAAGAATATCACGCACCAGGTTATGTCTGAACTTCACCCCCACTTCACTAGAACAATGAATTGCATGGTCTCCCCATTGGTCCATACGATGCTTGCAGCTCGGAAAAAGACTACCCTCAGAAAACATAGGTATGGTAAGCCTATAACACAATACCGAATGGAATTGACGATGATTCAACCTTTGTCCTAACCCATCAATAGGTATGTTAAATAGGAAATCTTGTGCATGCGGAGCCCGGGTACAACTATGAAGATATTTAAACATATAACATTGGGAATTGATAAGTAAATGTGTGCAAATATGAAGATATTTAAACTAAACGGTCTATTATGTTTTATTTATGACAAATATGTAACTTGTAACTTATAATTTAAAACACGTAAGTTACTCGTAACTATAAATCGTCAAAACATATATTCCTAAATATTTCTCGTCTTTGACGTCTCAAGTCTTCACGTGCTTCAACAGAGGTTCGAATATATTTGTTATGTTGCATCATGATCAAACATCTAACAAACCACTGAAAATGTTTAAAATGTATTATGGAGTTTTTATGTAACACTCCAATATTGGTTTTTAAGTATTTTATTATTAAGGTGCCTTGTATAAGTTTGACTACAATATTTATAAGTTTAAAGGCTTATTTTGATCGGTTAGTTAATAAGTTATAAGTTGAAAGTCAAACTATAAGTCAAAGTGTAAGTAAAATGGTTTTAGAAAATAGGGAGAATTGCATATATACCCACTAAAACTCAAATGAGATTTCAAGGACAACAGAAAATACTATTTGGCTTAAGTCTTATAAAATGAGATTTCAAGGACTAATATTGTCAATTATACAAACTCATACTATATTTTAGTTAAGTCAATGTCTCCATAAAATTTCTTCATTTTGTAGAAGCAGCTAGTTGGTGTGTGTGTGATAGGGGACGTGACAAACAAAAATATGGAAAAAGATGAGAATTTATAGTGATCAATCTCGGAGAATTAGTGTTTCAATTCAAGGATTAAAGCCCTAACTATGTTTTTCCCCAAGTAAATAATGCCTAACCATGAGTTTCATAAATTGAGTCAGGATTCATAGAGACCAAATTAGGAGTTTTAGGTATAAAGGTTTTGAGCTAAAGTGATGATGTTATAGTGTATAAGGCTTAAGTTCTTTTAATGGGTATTAATTAAATTGGTTAATTTGGGGGTTTTATCATATTATCATGATATGATAATATGCATGTAAGAGATAGGCTTGAGTTTGTTAATGGGAAGTATTAGACGCTGTTAATACAAATAAATCGTAAAAACGTTTATTTATATTTTACGATCTTCTTATGTTTTGTCAATAACAATCGTAAAATCATTTTAACAAAATAAAATAAAATAAGTAAAGTTTTGAACCAATAGTTTACTAACTCATTTAACTAAACAAATAAATCATCAAACATGTTTAGCTAAATACTTTACAAAAACCATTTTTATAAAACACTTATAAGTAAATTTGATTATTTACAATTTTTATAAAAATACATACTAGTTAAATGTAACATGTAATATAAATAAGTTGGAATCCATAACCCAAAACCCATGAACCATGGGCCTTGACCCAAAACCCATGGACCATATGCATGACATCAAAATGAGTAAATCCATGACCCATGACCCAAAGTTCATATCCCATTACCCAAAGTCCATAACCCATGACCCAAGATGTCTATTACATCATGCATGACATCACATAACCCATAGATCATAACTCATAACCCAAAATCCGGAATTGTAACCCAAAATCCGGATTGATATTACCAGATAGCCGGATCCCTTGGATAACACTTGCCGGATCTCTTTGGGAAAGGATCTGGCGGATCCGGGTGATCAGAGGATTGTATAAATAGTTGGCCATTTTCTCATTTCTTCTCAACACTTTTAGATATATCTTCTCTCTCTCTATATTCTTACTTCTCTAACCTCAGATCCAAGGATCATCTATGTAGCTTTTCTATTAGTGATTCTCTAGGTTCCTCTTAATGGGCAGATCACGACGTTTAGCATAGAAGACTTGCAAGCTTGAATACTGTTGGAATCACTCCTAAATTAGAATTCAAGTGTTAGTATTTAATATGTAACAGTTAGCTTAATTATGGCTTTTATGTTAGTAATCAAGGCTAGGCTCATGTAGAAAGCCCATGAGCCTATCCAAAGCCCAATAAGGAAAGGATGGGAACTTGGTGTGTTGCCCTAGTTCCCTCCTATAAATAATCTTGTACACTCCCATTTGGGAGTTGGTTGTTCATTTTATCTCATCTCCTACGTATAACCTTTCTAATATTATTCGTGTGTTTTGGGTTAAGTGTTCAACCGATCTCTCTTATCTATACTTCTTCATATTGATGCTTGTGTTACAAATATGGGAACCTAACAGTGGTATCAATCGCCAAATAGTTGGGTAAACTTTATTTTGCTTTTGAAGTCTACGCGTAAGTCTCGGTATACAAACTTTCAAACGCAAAAAGCTTTACTTTTTACACTTTCAAATCCAAGATTCTTGTACTTTCAAGGTTATTAGGTGTTAAAGTTTAAGTTTTTGGTAAAAAGTTTGAAACTTTACGTGTATTTCTTTGTTTTTAAGCTTGATTCTATACGTGTTATCATTTTACGCGTAAGGTGTTTAAGAGTTTTTGGATCATCAAGTTTCACACTTTTGTGTTATTTTGGTGATATTGAAGCTGTCTCATCACAAAAATCGGGTTTAGAAACACTTTTGGACGGAAATCTCAGTTTTGGCATAACCTACGCGTAACAAAACCCTAGTTGTTACGCGTAAGCATTCCTTGGTTTGATCTTCAGTTTTCTTGGTTTACTCAGTGTTTTCTTGCTTGAATAAGCCTGAATACACTTTGACTTTGGATATCTTTTACACTGGAATAAGTGTAAAGGATTTCTGGGCAAAACCCTAGCTTTTACGCCTAAGCAATATCTTACGCGTAGAATCCTTTACGCATAAGCATTTACTTATGCCTAAGCCTTGTCTTACGCATAAGAAAATCTTACGCCTAAGCATTCTACTACTAAGCTTTTGTTTTACGCATAAACTAAGGTTCCTTAACCCTACGCGTAAGCTAATCATACGCGTAAGATTCATTCTTACGTGTAAGTTGGTGTTTTTGCGCCTAAGGTTTTCTTTGCCTAAGCTTGATTTCTACGATTAAGGATTCTTCATCAACAACGTTTCACTCGACTACAAAGATCCATTTTACAACACAAGTTTTCAAGATGTCTCAACCACCATACTCTAACTACTTTCCTCATGTGTATCCTCAACAACAACAACAACTTAGTCCTCAACAACAACAATTCAATCTACAACAACAAGTTTATCAACAACAACATTTTCGACAACAAGGAGCAATTCAACCACAAATGATTCAACCACCATCTAGTCTTCAAGTACAACCCTACACAAACTTTAACAATCAACATCCATCCAGGAATACTATGAAGGAACCGTCTTGGTTTGCAAAGATGTGTGAAGCTTTAAGTAGCCAACAATCCATTCATGAGGCTGGATCACTTGATAGACCTCCAATGCTCACTCCCGGAAACTACGATCAATGGGTGATTAGGTTCTTTAGGTTTTGTGATCTAAAGAAGCTACATGGAAAGTTCTTAAAGAAGGTCATCCTGGAAGGTCCATTTCGGATGCCTACTGTCGTTACACCCGGAGATCCAAATGCCAATCCACCAAGAGGTGATGTCACCAACATTGCACGTCTCACTGACCTCACTGGTGATGAACTTCTACATTTTGAAGCCGATGAACTAGCAATGCAATACATCCTTTTGGGATTACCCAATCTGATCCTTCGAAGTGTTGATGCTCAAAAGACTGCTAAGGCAATGTGGGAACATATTCATCTTCTCATGGAAGGCATAGAACTCAACAAAGAAGATATGGAATCCAAAATCTACTTGGCCTATGAACACTTCATGATTGAACCCGGAGAGACATTAGAGTCATATCATCATCGATTTTCAGATATCATCAATGACTTGGACAAACATAACATAATTATGCCAAGAATTGCAGTCAACACTAAGTTCCTGAGTAGTCTTGGTCCTGATTGGGAAAAGTATGTCATCTTCATCCATCAAGCAAAGAATCTTCATCATGCTACATACGGATTGTTGTACGACTTTTTGAAGCCTCATCAAAAAGAAGTTGACAAAGAAAGGGTTATCCGTGGACAAACTGTTTCACCATCACTTCCGGATAATCAACAATTAGATTTGTGGGCTCAAGCTTGTTATCCTCAATTCCCGACCTTACAAACTGTATTCACAAATCCTCTACAACCCACTGCTCAACCAACTGCAACAATCACACCATATGATCCATCCACCAATTGGTTCCATACAACAACAACAATGATCAAGCACTTTATAGTGAATAAAATGAAGATGCAGAAGCTTTCGATGCATTGTAACAAGGGTTTGTCATGATTGCTAGAGCCTTCGGCCGATACTCTAACAAATCCAACAATCGCATTCGTACTTCATCTAACACAAGGAATCAGGCTGTTGTTAACAATGGACGTGTTGAAGTTCAGAATTGTGGTAATGTTCGTCAGATGGGCGGTGGTCAAGGGTTTAATCCAATGGGATGGAATAACATAGGTGCTCCACAACAACAAAGGGCTCAAGTGCTTGAACAGGGTAATGCTCAGAATGGGGTTAATGGTCTTCGTTGTTATAACTGTAATGAGAAGGGTCATCTGGATAATGCATGCCCAAAGCCGAGGACAAGAGGCAGTGCTTATCACAAAGAGGCTTTACTCTTGGCTCTTAAGGATGAAGCTGGTGGAACTCTTACCATCAAGGAACAGAGCTTCATGGCAAATGCAGATTCTTATGATGATATGGAGGACTTGCAGGCTAATGCAGCAGTGATGTTGATGGCAAACATGCACGAACTCCACATGAGTGATACAGGCCCAGTGTATGACACTGACAACTTGTCTCAGGTACCGGATCAAACTATATTCATTAATGATCTAATATCTCAGCCAACATCTGCATCCGACGAGGATCAGAGTGTTTAACATGAGCTATCCACATCTCATTTCGATGATAATCAAATAGATCCCGTAGTTATATTTGACGATCAAGATGATCTTATGGTTACCATTGATAATCAAGTTGACTCCGTGGTTATACTTGAGGATCTGAATAATGATCATGTTGAGACTCACGTTGAACAAATTGATACTATGTCTGATCTAGATCTTGAGCTCATGACCTTAATTAATGACCAAGAATCTCGACTGGAAAAATACAATGACATCAATCAACAATTAAAAAATAAAAATGCACTGTTAACCAGGGATATTGAATGCTGAAAAAGGCAACTCAACATTTTTAAAACTCAAGAAAAATGTGAACAAGGTTTTGAAGTCGCTTTTGCTAAATCTTACCAAAACGAAAAATCATTAGAACGACAGATACGTGATCTTGTCGCATCCAAGAATGCTTTGTTGTCTCAAATAGAACAACTAAAATATGATCATAAACAACAACTTAACGCCCTTACTTTGGAAAATCAAAAAGCCAAGTCTGAGTTCTTAACTTGTTAAAAACAGTTCTCTGAGTACAAAAAGCATTCAACGAAACGAATAGATGACTATCTTGAGGAAATTGTCGACTTACAAAACAAAATCAAAGAGTTTAAAACTGTTGTTTATAAACATGGTGAATCAATCACAACGATTCAAAAGTTTACTTTCAAACCAAATCCAAATGGATATGGACCAAATCTTGCTGATTACAAACCTAAGTTTTCAAATAGAGCATTCAAACCAAATCCGGAAGTTTACAGTGCAGAACATAGAATTGATGATTCCATTATGAGTGTTGTTGAATACAATCGTCAAGAGGAATTAGATGCAGAAGACGAGAGTCGGTCAAAATTGGAAAATGTTGTTTATAACAAACCATTTAACTATTCAAAAGCCGTCACTTTCGTCACTCAACAGGATTTTTCTAACACACCTTGGGTTATCACACCTAATTCTGAGTCTTCTAATGAAGGTCCCCTTTCCAATACTGCACAAATTAATGGTCCGTTACCTTCACTCAGTGAAATAAAGCCATTAGCCGAACAATGTAAAGTTATAAAATATTTTGAAACATTCTTATCGGAGATCAAACTTTTGGAACGTGAAATTGAAATCAATTCTGAAATAAAAGTTGAACATTTTCAATCGCCTCAAGCGCGTGCCCAAAGAGATATTTTTCAGAAAAGACTTTTACCACACGTCCTCAATTTGAAAAACTGTGCACTATATTGGGAAAGGGATTTTCACAAGGAACTTGGACTTATGAAAAGAGTTTTCGAACAAACAGAAACATCGATTTTAAATACTAAACGCAAAAAGAAAATGTTGAGAAAAGATGTTGATCGACTCTTGGAAGATGTTATATGTGCTGACATCCATAATGTTGTGTTACTTCATTCTGTTGCATATGCATTTGATTATATATCTGCTGATTCTGTTGCAAATGTTGAGAATACTGATTTTGTGTCACAAATCAAGTCTTTAAAAGTTGAAAATGAACGAGTGACAAACGAGCTTTTTAAATGCAAAACGTCGTCTTTAATGGTGTCAAAAAGATTGTCATACTCGTGAACTCGCTTGGCAAAACAAACTCCACCAGTTGCATACAAAAGATCTTACTCCAAAAATTGAGCAACTGGTTGATGAAAATGTGTCTTTGAAGTGTCAAATCTCAAAATATGAACAAGAACTTTCAAAAATTAAAAATGCACATAGTGTCATATCTGATTCACTCAAAAAGACTCGTGCTAAAGCGCCAAAAGACCTTGATGATCATCTTGCATACATGAAAGATGTCTTACGACGAGATGGTCTCACTCGTACTGAAAATCTAGATTTGTTACACAAAATTCATGATCTTAAAGCAGAGTTGGTGAAACTTAAGCAAGATAGGGATAGTAAGACTGTAGTAACTGCACCTACACAAATTCAAAATGACTCTAGTACATCTAATGACAAACCACAAGAAACTAATGTGCTTCCCTCTACTGAAACAGGAATAGTTGCCTCTTTTCCCAACGCCCGCACTTCACAGCCTAGGAGCAATACAAGGAAGAATAGGAAGTTGCGACGTAAGAAAAGAACAATAAAGAATGCTGAAGTAGAAGAACACCCTAGGACTTTGAATAAAACTCAAGCCGCACCCACTTTAGATATTGCGTCTGACAAATGTAATGAACAAAGTGCTGTAACGAATGCTAAATATTTAAGTACTCTTAATGTTTTGTTTGAAGCCTCTTGTGTTGGTTGTCGTAAAAGCATGTTTTCTGGTTGCATGATAGATGTGTTGCTAAGGCTATCTTGCATCGTAAGCAGAATAATAGAAAAAGGAATACCTCTAGGCCCACTAATGCTTCTAAGTCTGTGCTAGGTAAACCACCTTCTACTATTCCGGCTAAGATCATTGATGTACTCTCAGTAACCCCTTCACCTCCTAGGAAGACCTTATCACCTAGTGCATTCACTAAGACCAAAGCTAAGACTAGTTGGAGATGGCAGAAATGGTTATATAATACACTTGAATTTAAATGGATACCTAAAATCATTGATATGTGTGTTTCTACTATAACTGTTTCGGAACCCACTAACTCTTCGGGTTCCACATCTACTTCTATTCCATCTGTGTCATCTGTGTGTAATGCAGGTGATACAGATCATCCTTTGGGTTGTTGATAGCGGATGTTCCCGGCACATGACAAGAAATCTCAAACTGTTATCAAACTTTATTTCAAGGTTCATTGGCACTGTCAGGTTCGAGAATGATCACTTTGCAGCTATCATGGGCTACGGAGATTACATCAATGGCAACATCGAAATTAGCAGGGTTTATTATGTGGAAGGCCTCGGTCACAATCTCTTCTCTGTTGGTCAGTTCTGTGATGGAGATTTGGAAGTTGCTTTTAGGGAGAAAACTTGTTTCATTCGTGATCTACAAGGAAACGATCTTATGTCTAGTCAACGCACATCAAGTCTCTACACTATCCTAATGCAAGACATGATTGCTTCATCTCCCATCTATCTACTTTCTAAGGCTACATCTACAAAATCCTGGCTATGGCACCGTCGTCTCTCACATTTAAACTTTCAAACCATAACCAACCTTGCTCGATACAAACTTGTTGAAGGTCTCCCAAGATTCCGATATTCTAAAGATCACCTCTGCTCAGCTTGTGAACAAGGGAAAAGCACTCGTGCTCACTTTCCTTCAAAGGTGGAACACAGCTCACAGCATGTGCTTCATCTTCTTCACATGGATTTGTATGGCCCAATGCGTGAGATGATTAATGGCAAACACTACATCTTGGTAATCGTAGATGACTACTCAAGATGGACTTGGGTTTATTTTCTTTGAAGTAAAGATCAAGCTCCACAGTTGATCATCACCTTTCTCACGAAAATTCAAGTTCAGCTCGAACACGGTCGACAAATCGAGCGATAAAGGAACTGAATTTGTGAATCAAACTCTTCGTGCATTTTATAAGAAAGTGGGAATTGAGCATCAAACATCTATTGCACGCATACACGAACAAAACGGAGTTCTTTGAAAGACGAAACCGTAAGTTAGTGGAAGCTGCAAGAACAATGTTAATCAATGCTAAACTTCCGATTACTTGTGGGTGAAGCCGTGTCAACTGCATGCTACACTCTGAATCGCTCAATGATTACTAAGCGCCACAACAAAACACCTTATGAGCTTATCCACAACTGTAAACCAAATCTCAAACACTTTCATGTATTTGGATCCCTTTGTTATCCGAATAATGATCGTGATGACTTTGGTAAGCTCAAAGCCAAAGCTGACATTGGAGTCTTTGTACGATATTGTGAAAACTCTAAGGGTTTTCGGATCTGGAATCGTCGTACAAAGGAGATTATGGAAATGATTCATGCTCATTTTGATGAGCTTACAGAAATGGCTTCTGAGCATAACAGCTTGGAACCCGGTCATAACCGTTTAAACTTCCCTCGAACCCCATCATTAGCTGAACCTTGTTTACAACTAACTCGACGTCAAATGGAACAACTATTTTCTACGCTATTTAGTGATGATATTGATGAACGTGCTCTAGGTGTATCCAATGTTTCCGCTGCTCAACCTGATCATATTCCAATACCTGATACACCTGCTACAACAACTACTGTTGAGGAAGCACCACCAGTTGATTCTACAACAACAGTTGAACTAACCGCATCCAACGACACGAACCGGTGATGATGTTCTGAACAATGAAGTACCCCCACCTGCAGATTATGATCCAAATGCATTCTTCAACCCGTTTGCTAATGAAACTGCCACATCTGATGTTGCGGAATCATCCACAAGCCGTTTGAATCCTCCCAATCTTCTGAATGTATATCAACATCAACCTTCCACACATCGTTGGACGAAAGACCATCCTCTTGAAAACATTATTGGTAACCCGAATCAACCAGTCGTAACTAGACAACGTCTTCACATAGACGGTGAACATTGCATTTATGCACTCACTGTCTGCCAATATGAACCTAAAAACATTAAAGATGCAATGACCAAAGACAACTGGATTGAATCCATGCAAGAAGAACTCAATCAGTTTAAACGTCTTGAAGTATGGGAATTGGTTGAAAGACCAACAGGGGTCTTCGTCATTGGTCTTAAATGGATTTAGAAAAACAAATTGGATCTTTGAAGGAACCGTAATCGAAATAAGTCACGCCGGTGGCTAAGGGTTATAGACGGAAGAGTGTATTGACTTTGAAGAATCATTCGCCCGGCTTTCGTCTTAAGGTCATGTACGGATTTTTCGGCATTTGCGGCTCACATGAACATCACGGTCTTTCAAATGGATGTCAAACCGCTTTCTCAATGGACAAGCTGAAGAAACGGTCTATGTTAGCCGCAGAAGGATTCGTTGATCCAGAGTTCCCTAATCACGTCTACAAACTGAAGAAGGCTCTCTACGGTCTCAAACAAGCCCCTCGGGCGTGGTATGATAAGTTATCATCCTTTCTGATTGCTAATAATTTCGTCAAAGGTTCAGTCGACCCTACACTTTTCATACAATATCACGGGGCACACATTTTAATCATTCAAATTTATGTTGATGGCATCATTTTTGGGTCAACACATCTAAAGTACTCAAACGCTTTTTCAAAACTAATGAAATTTTTTTTTGAAATGTCCATGATGGGTGAACTTAGGTTCTTTCTAGGACTGCAAGTTCATCAATCACCCCGTGGTATTTTCCAAAGTCAGTCCAAATATGCTCTTGAAATCTTAAACGAACATGGAATGCAAACCTGTGACACCTATGCCACACCAATGACACACACTAAGAAACTGGATGGTGATTTGCATGGGAAATTGGTTGACCCTACCAAATACCGAAGTATTATTGGTTCTCTCATGTATCTAATGTACCAGTAGATGGCGACATTGTCTTTGTGTATATCTTTGCTCCCGTTATCAGTCGAGACCAACTGAAACTCACCTCTCGGAGGCTAAAAGAATCCTCCGATACATCAAGGGAACCATTAACTTGGGGAGCTAGTATCCGAAGGATTCGGTTTTGAACTAATAGCTTTTTAGGGCCGATCACGCAGTTGCTTAGACTCTCGAAAAAGTACTTCAGGAGCATTACAATTTCTTGGTGATAAACTGGTGTCATGGCAATCGAATAAGCAGGATTGTACATCGATGTCCTCAACTGAAGCAAAATATGTAGCCATGTCGGCGTGTTGTGCTCAAGTCATTTGGATGAGAACACAACTCAAAGACTATGGTTACGTATTTGACATAATCCTGATGTACTACAACAATCAAAGTGCTATTTCGATCTCTTGCAACTCTGTTCAACATTCGAAATCAAAGCACATCGACCTTCGATATCATTTCATCAAGGAGCACGTGGAAAAGGGTACCGTTGAATTCTACTTTGTGGGTACTGAATACCAACTGGTAGATCTTCTCACCAAAGCCTTAGCTCCTGCTAGGTTTAATGAGTTGGTCCACCGGATTGGTATGCGCTGTTTGACTCCAGATGAACTATATGAACTTTTAAAACATTCTTAAAACCAGTCAAACACCAAAACCTCTTTTGTAAATATTTTCAAAAACAAAATACAAAAATATAAAATCTGATAAAACAACAAAAATATTCTTCTATCTATATTTCTTTTAACATGGCAAGTACAATTCTTCCGTCAACACTTTACTCTTTCAAAATTCATTGTTTTCTCGGTCAAGTGTTGAGGGGGAGAAAGTAAATATTTTTCGGTTTCATAAAACCTTGTACTTGCACGTTACCTCATCCCGGTTGTTTCTTTGATAATGGTGGTTACATTTCTGGTATACTGACACTCCCCGGGCTCAAATTTATAAAATTTCATTATTTCTTAAGTCGAGGGGGAGTGTCATCAAGTTTCTTTCCATGAATCATACTTTTGCTAACCAAAATGGAAGTTATGGGCGTTGGACTAAAATGGTTAAGGTGGAGGGACTGAAAGTGTCAAATGCTCAAAGTATTTTTAATAAAACTTCACCAAAATTTTCAAAATACATTAAATTCATATAATTTATTATTCCAACCACCATATCCTACGCCTAAGAATCCTTCTTCAAATCCGTGTTATAAACCTTCAATTTGTAAGTGTTTAATCAATCTTTGTGGTATTTCAAACAATGGTTTTGAATTGTTTCAAGATCCAACGGTTAAATTTGGTGTTTGATTGATTTTTGTGTTCTACGCATAAGCTATGAACACAAAATCATCATTTGGATGTTATTTGTTAAAATGGTTGTGTCAAAATGTTTATATAATCACTCTTACTCCATTTTTATCAAACAAATCAACCCAAAAACATGAATTGAACATTTTCAAAATTAGGGTTCTTAAGCATAATTTGGGTTTTTCTTTATTTGGGAAAGTTTCTGGCTAAAAAGATGGTTGTGTGTTGTTGTTTACATCTTTAATTGATCGTATCTACACTTAGATCATTCCCAGAAACATCAATTTTGTGAAAACTAAGATTTAGGGTTTAGAATTAGGTACTTTTGATTCACAAGTCTTTTTGTGTTAAAACTTGTTTAGGACAACTCACTAGGCCTCTAAGATAACCCAGAAAAGATTTGGTGCAAATTCCATGGTTAAATCTCTTATTCGTAAAAATTGAATCATAGGGTTTATGTTTTACGCGTAAGCAGCATTGTACGCATAACTGTTTATTGTGAATTCATGATTAGAACTAAAAGGGATTGAATGTATGTGTTAATATTGGTGTTATGATGAACTTATTTCAGGTTATTACGCATGAAAATTCAGAATCAAGGTTAATTGAACATCTACGCATAAGGATCACCTTACGCGTAGAATGTTATGCGTAAGAGAAATCTTACGCGTAACCTTTATGCGTAAGGTTCTACAATGGGGACTACGCGTATCTTGTGAAGGATATGCGTAAACAGTAACCTTTACGCATAAGGTTCACTCTTACGAGTAAGCCTTACGCGTAAGGTTCCACATACGCCTACGCGTAAGCTCTATGCCTAAGGCTTTCTTTTCCTACGCGTAACATTTCTTACGCATAAGTTAAGATCCTACGCATAGGCTTATGCTTACGCGTATAAACACTCTTGTTTACGCATAAGCTTGCAACACCTACGCCTTAGCCTAGTTTTAACCCAAATTGTGAATTGTTACGCGTGCAAACTTATAAATAAATAAATCATAACGTCTCGAAACCAAAATGTCACCAATAAGCTTAAATGTTTAATAAGTTGTGAAAATAAGTGAAAACTTGGACTTTAAAACTCAAAGTTAATCTACTCACGAAACTTATCACGACGTCTTTGGACTATTGGACTAACAAGTGACATTGGACTCCTAACAATCATTGACATATCACATTCAATAAATAGACAATAAAATCAACTGTTGGCTAACGTAATGTCTTTCGATATATTGGTTCTTTTGGCTAAATATCTTTCAGATCACGATATGGATGTTCAAATGCAAAATGTGGATGCACCAAATGTTCTCACTGTTGAAGATATCTTCCCTAATGGTTACCCACTGAAGATTGGAAAGAACAACCTCAAAGTTGATTTTGATAGCTTCACCTATTCTGAGTCTTCGTGTCAGATTGCAGTGGATATTCTGAAGACTCACCCTTATCAGAACATGCTTACAAATTCTGCATCGTGCGAGATCTACATTCACCAATTCTGGCATACAATACATAAGGTCAAAGGTCAAAATCGTGACGGTGACGCTTAACAACAAACAAATCACCATCACACCAGCAGATTTGAGGGCTATTCTTCTTATTCCTGTCATCGAGCCTACTGAATACAATGCTACTCCAACGGAAGAGGTCGTTCTCCAGTTCATGGTCGACATCGGTTATGATGAAGCTACCGGGGTAATCACAAAGCACTCATCTGTGGATCTCAAGAACATTCCCCAGCCATGGAGAACCCTCTACATAATGATTGCCAAATCCGTTTCCGGACGTGATAATGGTCATGAGCATCCCAAGCTCATGGAACTACAAATATTTTGGGCTATGGTCAACATGAAACACATAGAAGTTGAAGCTCTGATATGGGAGGACATGATGTCTTACCTTAAAAAGCCTAGCACCAAGATCCCGTATATCAGATATACCAAACTGTTGATCCAAAGAGCTCTAGGGTATAATCCTGATATTCCCTTGAGACTTGATGACCCCAACCAACACTCCGTGTTGTATGAGCCCACACTCACTGTCAGATTTAAGGACTCAACAACGAAGAAACAAGGTGCGGTGTTACGGATCATCATCTTCTTACCGATGCTATCAAAGAACTTTATTCGTACAAACGATATCTGGCAGCAGTTGAAGCTGGCAAAGTAGGTTTCCTTGATAAAAGTCCTCCGTACACCTACTAGGAAAACAGGAGAGGTAGTGCAGGAAGTATCTCGAATTACTGAGAGTACGAGAAAGTATCCTAAGAGGTCTCATGTTCTCAAAAGGAAAGTTCCATTAAAGGAGGCAATCCCTATTCCCAAACCTGAACCGCAACAAAAGCTAATGGATGAAGACTCAGAGGACACTGAAACGGACGAAGAGGTCATCTACTCTGAAACTCCAATCGATGATACTCAAACAGTTGCAAAACCTCCTAGTCCAAAAAGCGATAAAGGCAAAGGTAAAACCCCATTCTTTGAGCCAAAACAAGAGGAGAGCTCGGATGAAGAACAACTGGACAGAGACTACAGGAAAAAGGTGAAGAATCTCAGACTCCAACACGTTGCTCAGGTATTCACCCGTGAACGAACTCGTGGCCCTGGAGGGTCAAGTGGTGGTGCACTATCTACACCGTTCTCGATGCGTTAATCAACCCGATAAGGGAACTGGTACCACCACCCACGATCAACAACAAAGGCAACTGGAGGACAGTATCACCTATGACTTTGAGGAACCGGAAAAGGAGAAGTCTGAGAAAATTTCTGATAAAGATGCTAAGGTTGCAGCTAAAGAAAAAGCAGTAAAAGAAGCTCAAGCTCAAGCATATGAAGAAGCCAGGATTAAGGCTGAAGAAATGGCTAAATCTGGAAAAGATGACGAAGTTGACTATGATCATTTTCTTCTAGATAGTCCGACGTTCCAAGGAACTAACTTCTGAGCCACCAAAGGACCCTGAGCCTCCTCATGTCTCATCATCATCAGACTCGTCTTCTCACTCTTCACCTCCACCATCTAATGACTCAACCAGATCCGCATCCAAGTCTATAAAGAAACCAACCGACTCTTGGATATCCCGAGCTAAGACAAAGATTGTCAATGCTGTCAAGCAAGTCAGGAAGAAAGACGTGACTAACAAAAAGCTGAATCAACTCGCTGACAGAATCAACTTTCTTCAAAACTGGATAAACGAGATGTTGAAAGAAAGGGAGCATATCCAGAAGCTTCTCAAAGGGTATTTCCAAAAGGAAATGGAGAAGACGGCAAGAGAATATACTCACAAGTTTCTTCTCGACGCTGTCCCTGGAGTGACAAGGGAGATATTTTCCGCACAACTTACTCCAAATATCGTCGCATTGGTTAAACATACAATGGCCAAAGAACACGATCTCTCGAAAGTTAATTTCAAATTGGTGATGCAAATGTCTAAACGATCTGCAACCTTTACTTTGGATGAAGCTAAAATTTTTGAGGCTCTACTAGATTATCAACTCAAGTCTTCATGCAAAGAGTCAGCAGGTCAACCTAAACGACCAAGAGATGACGATGACAAGGACAAGGATTCTGCACCAAAATGTCCAAAGCAAACTGGAGAATCCTCCTCTATGCTACCACCACTCCAAAGGACTCCAAAAGAAAGACGATCTCCTCCACATTCTTCTGCTGATAAACCTCAGGACTCTGAGTTACCACCATCCACAGAGAAAACCGGTGATCATTTCGAATACACTGGTGATGACGATGAAGAGTTCCATGAGCCCCAACAACAACCCACCGCTCCCGACACAACAAAGAAACCAACATCCTCATCAAAGCCAAAAAAGAAGAAGAAGTCGACTATGACTGACGTAGTCTCATGGCTAGATGACGATACAACCGCTGAATACGACTGGTTTTCTCAACTTTGTGATGCTACTCCCTCACTACCTGAAGGTCAAGAAATGGTAGATGGCCGTACCATGGAGCATGTCAAGCTATTACAAGAACAATTTAAAGTGAAGAAGATGACAAAGGCTAAGCTCAAACGAATCAAGAATGATGCCTTCCAACTGCTCAAAGATAGCTCCGAAAGTGCAACTGAAGTGGAATACCACCTTGACAACATTGCACAAGCCATGTCGAACAACATCGATTGGCTCAATCCCGAAGCTAACATCGACTTCACTCGACAAGACAAAGCTCAATACTACACAGATTGGACAAGACCTCTACCCACAATTGGCCGACCAGATCAATCAAAGATTCCATTCCGCTACTTCTTCAACAAAGACCTAGAATTTCTTCTATACGGTAGCGATGTCTCCAAGAAATACGCTACATCACTTACACTTCCATGCCTGGCAGCAATATACTCCAACAACATAGCAATCGAGGAAGATGCCACCCACATGTTCTCTGACAAAGTGGAAAAGTATGATCTTGATGCAATGTATGGGATTCATCATTGGCCAAAACGCAGAAGAATCTACTACAAGAGCTGCCAGGTACTTACATCAAAGAAGGAGGTGTTTAGTGATAAAGGGATCGTTGCTATTAAACATGTTACTCTTTCGTCAAAATGAACCTACACATTTCTCAAGAAAATAGTGGTCAAACGACAAGATGAAGAGGACTATGACTTCTATGAAGCAAACTTTCAGAGATTGTCTCTCAACGACATTGAAGATATGTATCTTGCCAAGGTACAGGGATGAATGCGACATTTCTCTATAGAAATCCAACGTGAGTACATCAAGTCCTTGTTAATCTTCATCAGAAGCATAGTGATCCAGGAACGTGTAGAAGACATTCAACTTGCCGTGGAATCGTATCAGACGCGTGTTAACCATACTAAACCACAGCTAGACCTTCCCGACATCAACCAACTTCCTCAATACACCCTCATCAACAAACCATTTGGTGTAGTCTACCATAGTGAACTACACCGAAATTGCTTGATGGCGTGCAAAGAGCTTCATAAGTTTGGAGATCACACATTGAAGAAAGTCAGGGACGGGTTAGCTTATCGGTTAAAGGCGATACAAGAAGGCATTGGGTCACCTAAGCGATGGAATTCTAGGGAGAGACGGGATGTTAAGAAGATCATCACTCGCATTGATGAAAGGTTGTTCAGAAGGGACCAGTTCAGAACATTGGAGAGTTTCGTAGGTGGTCGTCCCAACATATCTCTCATAGGCTATCAACGTCCAGAACGCATTCCTGGAGTTATTGCTGGACTACATTAATCTCCTGGTAACTCTTGAGTTGTTTCTTTAACTTATCATTTGGATGTGTGATTTTTTATGACAATGGCTTGTGCACACATAACAGTGTACAACCCATTCTTGTAATGAAAGGACCCTGTGGTATGCTTCAGTACCACAATCCTTATAAAAGGAGCGAAAGCTTCTTACTTTTGAGTAAAACTTATCAAAACATTCATTTTTCAAAGTTTTGCTCAAAAGAACAAGTACTTCCCCTTATGATTTTCAAAACCTCAAAAGTTTATATCACTTGTTGAGGGGGAGTATTTGCTTAAAAACTTTGTTCTCAAAATTGTTCTTCGTGGTAATCTTCCCACAAAACTCGAAATGGTCATATTTGATATCAAAATTTCGTCAAAAATAACATTTAATATGCCATTTTTGAGGGGGAGAAAAATTATGTGATAAGAAATATGTTGTGAATTGTAAATGAATCATTGTGCTAAAAGACTTAACCAACGAATTGACGAGATCTTAAATGTTAGTAACTCGAAAAGACTTGTCCGGGACGGGTAATAATTTCAAACTAGTTCGCTAGTGATGTAAACGTGTCTCGCAAAGGACTTGTTTGAGTAGAATGTACCATTCGAGAAACTCTTGGTAGACATGAACTTTGACGAGTTTGACGATCTTTCGAGGTTTGTCCACACCTTCAAGGTAGTTATTAGAGCTAGTTGTCACCTAAAAGCTAAAAATGTATCTCTTTAACTATGCAACGTAACCGTGTCTCGCGGGGAATTGTCTATCTAGAGTTAATCAATTCAAAAGTGCGCGCTCTTCTCTCACCGTGCAGATTTCTATCAAAACACTTAAGCATGTGTGGAGGGGGAGTATTTCTGCAAAATCTTACACTCTCAAACAGTGGTACGAAATGCTTTTACTCATAACCACTTTGAGATATTTTCATGAAAATGGTTTTATGGCAACATAGGTTAGTCATGGAGTTATAAGGTGACTAAGGTTAGGAATAACCGTCCCATGATCCGCCAGAGCCGGAGGGATCTACCCAAGGACACCAACAATAGTTAGAATTAGAAGTCTTTAGGTATGATTATTAAAAGGAGAAAATGAGAATCGGGGAAAGAAGGAGTTGAAGAATTAAAAAGAAATGCAAAGAAAAGGGTGAAAAAAAATAGCCCTCCAGATTATTCAACTTAGGGCAGACACCGGGTTCAATTCATATGCTACTGGTTGTCACTTGATGACACCGGTATTGAAGATCTAAGTCGTCATGGACCCAGTGACGCATGCACTAAAACTTCTTAGCCACTCAAGTTTCTCTCAACAGAAGCTTGTTTCATTCTCACAGGGAACCCTACGTAAACTATAGGCTTTCTCTTAGAGATTGCTGGTATTGAAGAAGGAGACCCTCTCCCAAGTCTCCGTTCAGGAAAACCAAAGCGCACTATTGAGTCTAGAGCCACGAGATTCATCAAAAGATCTCTTAGGTACACTTGACATTTCATCACTTGTCGTTCATCAATAAGGATACAAGTGATACATTATCGAGTCCTACACAGATCTTAGTAATCTGTCGAGAATATTTATGAGGGGGTCACACCTGTGATCCTCAGTGATTGAATGGAAACTCCTGCCAGGGTCAACATCAAACAACCCTGACAGCAGGTCACTTCGGTAACTCCCCGTTGATTACGCTTAGTGTGTCTCAAACGGTCTACAGTCGTGAGGTGATGCTTCGGTGTACCTCAACGACTCATCTGAACTATAAGTGTACTTCGGTAAATCGCGTTATCTCACTTGTGGGACTCGAGTTCAGGAACAACCTTGGTGAGAATTAGAGTTTTGTTTTCACACTATGCTGTTAACACTCTCGAAGTTCAAACCTTTTAGCGCCGGTTTATTTCTAACCCATGTTTTATGTTTTCTTCTTATGGATGCTTGCGGGTGGAAAAGATCATGCTGATTCTCCACATGCCCATACCTACCTCATCATATATGAAGTTCTCACAAGATCAAAAGCAACACAAAGTCAAAATGATTCTTCATCAACTTAAGAATCTACAAAGTTTAAAGACTTAGAGAACTACATCAACACTGAAATCCAACGTTAAAGAGTGTGTGAGCATGTTGGAGAAAGACGTGGAGACACTGGAGCAACGAAGCAGACCTGATGCAGACAACCACAACATACTATCACTACCATCACAAAGAACAAAGAAACTGATGACGTCAAAGCAGAATACTTCAAAGGAAACAATTTCTCTACACTGGGGAGATTGTTCGAATCAAGGCACTTCTTCTCACAAGAAAGAAGAATGTCAGAAGACGTCAAAGCTACTATTACATAAGCACCTACAACGTTTATATCATCAATCGCTAACACTTAGGGGGAGATTGTTGGAATCACTCCTAAACTAGAATTCAAGTGTTAGTAATTAATATGTAATAGTTAGCTTAATTATGGCTTTTATGTTAGTAATCAAGGCTAGGCTCATGTAGAAAGCCCATGAGCCTATCCAAAGCCCAATAAGGAAAGGATGGGAACTTGGTGTGTTGCCCTAGTTCCCTCCTATAAATAATCTTGTAAACTCCCATTTGGGAGTTGGTTGTTCATTTTATCTCATCTCCCACGCATAACCTTTCTAATATCATTCGTGTGTTTTGGGTTAAGTGTTCAACCGATCTCTTTTATCTATACTTCTTCATATTGATGCTTGTGTTACAAATATGGGAACCTAAAAAATACATGAGTTGCTGGACTTCATCATCATCACAAGATCACATAAGTGTCTCTTGTTTTTTACTCCTTTCAAGCATGTTATAGGTGTGTTGTGTTAACTAGTGGTGCTTGGATTAGTTCCTCCATTGTAAAGGAACTTGGTATCTAGCCTTGTACCAGATAAAGTGCAGGCGACTTAGGTTTGGTTCTACCGTGTGGAAGAACCCGATATCTATCCTTGTACCAGATAAAGTGTAGGCGACGAAGGTTTGGTTCTACATCGTGTGAAGAACCCGGTATTTTTATTTGTACCAGAAAAAATGTAAGCAACGTTGTGAAGGCTTCTCCGCCAAGAAAAGGAGCTTGTGTTGTGTAGTAATTACAAACTCTCAAGTTGGGTACACCGCGAGTGGAGTAGGGCAAGGAATATGACCTTGTAGCAGAACGACTATAAATACTTGTGTTATGGTTGTGTCTTTCTTTATCTATCTAGTAGTATAGTTTAATCACATCTAACTATCAATATCCAAAACACCAAAATAGATTGACATAAGTTGATCTAAAAGTTTTAATCGGTAAAACTATTTAACCCCCCTTCTAGTTTTATACAATTGGCATTAGAGCTTTGTTTCCAAGTTTCTTAGAGTATATTGTACTTTAAAAACTTAAAGCGATCCGTGTATTTTTGAAAACCACAAAGAAGAAACAACCTTTGTAAAAACTAACATCAAAATTACTTTTACAAAAAGGATAAACCTTTATTCTGGATAATGATAGTTGAGATAAAACATAGTACATTCTATAAAATCACTATTATGATTTTAACAAACTTTTCTTAAGAAATCTTCATGTTAGGAAGCTCTTTAAAATCTAATAAAGTATTGCTCATATAGGAATGCATATACCTTCCAAGATAATGTGGTAAAGGTATGTCTTTCTATTTATACTTGCTATCATAAAAGTTGTTGTTTATTTGTGATTGAAATGTGTTGATTTATATGATACTACGCTTATTTGGTATGCTTGTATTTACATGATTTACCTTCTAAAAACTTCTTTGTACATATAGTATTTTTGTTTCTTGAAGTTTCATATCAATATTTATGGCACCAAATCACAACTTTCAAAAAGTCTCTATTCACAAATTCCCATACTCGTCAAATCGTCAGGAATAGTAATCCATCTCATACTCTCTTAACCTCCATCACTCAAAATTTATTTACTCTGTAATCCCACATCATCACTCATCATAAAAAGAAGAAATGAAGATAACACAACTATGACCTACTACGTTTTAATCACATCAGTGGCACTTTTCTATTCCCGTCTCAAATGTACTCACGACAATTTATCTCCTCTCATGCATATCTCTTTCTCCTCAACCTTCATGTTGCGTCGCTCATTAAAGTTAATGGAACATAATTATTTTCTCGTTTTGATCTATCTTTTGGCTATCCCTCATCTAACATAAAAAAAATCTCGTCTAAATCTTTCCTCATAATATTAGCTCTCAAAACCCTCGTTTTAGTTATTTAGGATCACGAATCATAATCTACCTTAAAACAAGTAAATTAAAAGAACTAGTGACAAATGATACACCAAAAACCAAACACTCAAAATTACCCTGTGTCGACTGTCTTCCCAGATCCATCTGCTATAACGGGCCGGATCCCTTATCAAAAGGATCTGGCAGAACAGGCACATCAGACACCAGTTTAGGAATTTCGAACTTAACAATCAACCTCCTTTTTCCTTCTCTTCATTCTAAAACGACCAAAATCAAAAATTCTCTTATTCTAGGGTTTCATCTTCATCAATCTTAATATCCTAATCAACTTCGTAAGTAATTATATAAATCCTTTTTCTTTTAAGTTAATTCTAGGGCTTTGTTTATCAAAAATTGATTCAAATGGGTGTATGCTGATTGAAACATTACAATTTTTTTTTTATTTTTTTTATTTTTTTTAAATTAAATATCTATTGAGGATTTCCCTTAAGAATTGCATCCTTCTATAAACACCTAATTTAGTTTTCACAAAAATCTCTTATGAATAATTTTTTATTTTAAAGTGGGTATTTAGCATGTTAATAAAAATAAAAACGCAATTCACATCAACCATCTTATGATTTTCTTAAAATCCCATTTGGTCAAGTTTTGGTAACATGTGTAGAGAACATATCTAATTAAGACACTCACTTTCCTAGTGTTTTCCTAACTCATACACACTCTCACATGATTCACCTTTGAAATCAAATATATTACTTGGATAACTTTGTAATATTGTCTTTTAGGATAAAAAATGGCCAACTCTACTCAACAAGACCATCACGATACCATTCATTACATCCCTAGGCACCGCCGTAAAGACGATCTCTCACCCGATGACTGAAAAATCTTTAAAATGTTCCAAACGCGTCTTATTCATGAGGGACGTGTCATTGAGGATTCCATCCTTCAAGATGCCAACATTACTCAAGTCTTCTCGACAATCAACTTTGATTTTCTTCTCAAAATCAATGAAAAAATTTGTCCGGTGCTCATTTTTGAATTTTACCAAAGTGTTCAGATTATCTGAAACGATGATGAAACCATCTCCATTTCCGTCATCATAAACGACCAAAACATTGTTCTACCTCTCACCACATTTGCCAAAATTCTCCAAATTTCATGTCATGGAATTTGCATGTACTCAAGTGATTGGTCCATAGCTAATAAACATCTCACCTGAGACTCCATTTTTATCTAAAGAGTTAAACCCAATCGAATGACCCGCAACAAAGAACTCATCAACCGCGATCCCTTTCAAATAAAACTCTTTGATATATTTCCAACTTATAAAAGGTGGGAGAAAATTCTTAGGGAGAATGTCATTTCCTTGGTCAGTAACAAAGACCATCCTAATGCGTGTCTTATACAAATTATTTTTTGTTTCATCCATCATAGACCATTCAACCTTGCATACTACATCGCCAAAAGGATGGTTGGTGTTTTCAAAATCGACAAAATGGTTCTTCCTTATGATATGCTCCGCAAACGTCTCTTTAGGCATGTTAGTGCAATACAACCTTCTCTAATCACCAATGACCATTTCATTACAAACCATGTCATGGTGACCCTCGCCGAAGGTCGTACAAAAATATTTATGATCAAAGGTAAAAGACCTCGTCCTCTCTCAGACTCCTAAGACAAATTTGAAGCCGATGAAAAAGATCCCATCTCAAACTATCGTCTGATCGCATCTCATACTTAAAACAATTTCCCAAACTTCCCAAAGAAACCGAAGAATTCAAGAAAACAAAAGGAATGTTCAAGTGTCTTGCTCACTTCCTCACAAACATGGGAAAGAAGAAAAAGTGAAGAGATTGACTAATAAAAGTTGTGCTTTGGTCAAATATGGATGTCATAAAAACATTTGTGATCTTTTGTTCTTTAACTTAAAATGTTTTCACCTTATGGTACTAAAATTATGGTACTTTGAATATTTTCTTTATTAATTAAATTTCGTGAATGATTGTAGTAATGTTGCTCATGTCTAGGAAATTTTATCATATTTGACCATATATCAAATATTGAGTTTGATCTTGTTTGAATGCCTATATGTATTTCTTACATGGTCTCCTTGCTATACTAGACTTTTATCCATGTATATTTATTGTTAGAAACACAACGTGTAAAATTTGATAAATGTGTGTGATTCTACGAACCCACAGTCTTGTATTTGGTCTCAGATGCCGGATCCCTTCAATATAACTAGCTGGATCCCTTTTGAAAAGGATCCGATGGATCCGGGCATACTGAGCTATGATTTATACCTCATTACATCTCTCTTACCTTCCTGACCCTATTAGATGAGTTATTCATGGCCTACTAGTCATAATGAGTTGTCCTTAGTGTTAGTAGTTCCCATATTCTCTTATTGATGACTTAGGATTCTTCTAAGATGTTTAAGATTTATCACTTCTCAAATACTCACCATTTTCCCGCTCCGATGCTTACATCTTCTTTCTCTTATCTTAATCTACTTATTTTCATAATAATTTTATTTTTCATAAATTTATTTACCCATTTTACCCTCAAAATGCTCTAAAATCAATTTTTCATTTCCTATAATTTTTAAGAAGTTTTCTAACTTTCTTCTTGACCACTCTCTGATTCTTATCTCCATTAACCACTTCCTAAGCCAACTAGTTTCACCACTGATCATTTATTAACATTATTTATTTCTCATTTCTCTATAAAACTCATCATTAAGTTACTTCTCATCATTAGTTTAAAGTTATCAGAACTTCTTCCATTTAAGCAACTTCCTTTCAATCATAACACTAGCCTACATAAACTAGAACTCTTAAATGCCTAATCATTCCATTTCTTCTCTCTTTCAGTTAGTCGGACCCTTTTTGAAAAGAATCAGGCAAACAAAGACATATAACAATACTTTTAGTCACTCAAAACTCACCTTTATTCATTCCAACACTTCACATTGTCTTTAATGACTCTCCTAGAAGATTGCATCTCAGTAGTTGATTCTTATACATGCAAATAATTACAATTTGAATGATTTTAGTGGTTTAGACTTTAATTTCCTTCTATGTCTTCCATTATATAAACCACTCGTGTTTGTACTTCAATCCCACACCTCAACATCACCTTCTCAGCTTTAAATTAATATTCTAAATACCTCTCACAATGACTAAGGTACCAAATGCTCACTCTAGAAGCCCTCCTAGAAACATTTCCTGCATTGTCCATGAAATTTCATCAACCGAAACCTCACCTATCAAGAAACTCTCACCTAACTACATTCAAACTTCACCCTTTGTTGAAACAACACTAACACAATTTGCTCCTATCAAACCATCACCTGCTTCCATTAAGACAACACCATCACTTACACCTCCTGAACCAAACTCTCAACCATTTGGTAAACAAACACCTCAAAACACTCCCATCTCTGCACAACCAACAAGAGCTTCTCCTTTTGAACAAAGACAACTCTCTTTTACTACATCTCATTCTTCGCCACATCTCTACAATACTTTGGAAAACTTGCCTCCTAGACCTTCTAATCCTCCACTATTACCTACATTCTATTCCATTAAAAGAATGACTACACAACAACTACATTTACCTAACATAGGAGTGGACATTAATGTGCCACCACCAATAGCACATGTATCTTCTTCTCCATCACCTTCTTTTGGTCTATTTTTGGTAATGACTAGACATCAACCACAACAACCAGACAACATGGATGTTGACATATCTCTACCTCCTCCACCTACACACACATCTACACCAACATCCGTTGTGCACCCACAACCTTCTCTCTTAAGTCCATATACCTCAAACATATCTCCATCACCACAACATCCAAGTCATGAAGAACTTGCTATCATTGTCATCAAACTCAAACCTTAGTTCATGAACTTCGTGATGATGTATGATTCATGTTCTATCACCTCCTTGAATGCCTATATGGCATCAACAAACCAAATCACCCTTAGGATCATTTAAAAGAAGTGAAAGCACAAGTGGTCATCTCCATCTGTCTTCTAGTTTAGCTTTAGTCTTTCTCATTAGGATGTCTTAAGTGATAGATCATGTCTTTGGAGATTGGTCATTATTGTACCATTATTCTTGTTTATTATTTTATGAATCTACTTGTTTAAATGCTTCTTATTTATTTGCGCATATTAGTGTGATTATTACTTAATTTCATGGTCTTTCATGATTTATTTTCTTTAAACTGCTGCTAACAAGTTGCAGGTACCCGGATCCCTTGACTTATACCTGGAAAATCCATTCTAAAATGGATCCAGTGGATCTGGGCACTCAGAAACAAGACTGAATATCACTTCAGCTCATTTCTTCTGCAAAAAGTCATACTATACACTGGCATTTTAACATTTCTCTTTTTAGATTTTCAAAACACACTTGGAATACTTGACGCCCTCAATAAGGGGGAGCTTTAGTCAAAGCAAAATCATTACACATTTTGAAGTGCTCTCGTCTTAGCCTTCCTAAATACTTGATGCCCTTACCAAGGGGAGCACTCGTCAAGGAGGATCAAATATGCATGTATTTAGTTTCTTTCTTATCTCTTCTTCTCTTATCTTCTTTTAAATTTTTTGCATTCGCGTTAGTTTCTTTTCGACACTCTTTTTGTTTCGACAAAAAGGGGGAAAAAAGAGTAAAAACTTAATTAAAAAATTTACGAATTTTACTTTTTACTTCAAAATTAGTTTATGTTTTGTCATCAACAAAAAGGGGGAGATTGTTAATACAAATAAACCGTAAAAATGTTTATTTATATTTTACGATCTTCTTATGATTTATCGATAACAATCGTAAAATCATTTTAACGAAATAAATAAAATACGTAAAGTTTTGAACGAATAGTTTACTAACTCATTTAACTAAACAAATAAATCATCAAACATGTTTAGTTAAATACTTTGCCAAAATCATTTTTATAAAACACTTATAAGTAACTTTGGTTACTTACATTTTTACAAAAATACATACTAGTTAAATGTAACATGTAATAAAAAAAGTTGGACAATCCATATCCCAAAACCCATGCCCAAATCCCATGACCCATGAACCTTCACCCAAAACCCATGGACCATATGCACGACATCATGTATGACATCAAAATGGGTAAATCCGCGACCAATGACCCAAAGTTTATAGCCCATGACCCAAAGTCCATAACCTATGACCCAATATGTCTATTACATCATGCATGACATCATATAACCCATAACTCAAAACCCAGAATTGTAACCCAAAATCCGGACTGGTATTACCAGATAGTTGGATCCCTTGGATAACACTTGTCGGATCCATTTGGGAAAGGATCCGGCAGATTCGAGTGATCAGAGGATTGTTTTCTTATAAATAGTTGGCCATTTCCTCAGTTCTTCTCACCAGTTTTAGATATATCTTCTCTCTATATTTTTTCTTCTTAACCTCAGATCCAAGGATCATCTATATGTAGCTTTTCTATTAGTGATTCTCTAGGTTCCTTTTAAAGGCGAGATCATGACGTTTAACATAGAAGACTTACAAGCTTGAAGACATGAGTTGCTAGACTTCATCATCATCATAAGATCATAGAAGTGTCTCTCGTTGTTGGTTCCTCACAAGTATGTCATAGGTGTGTTGTGTTACCTAGTGATGGTTGGATTAGTTCCTCCATTGTAAAGGAACTTGGTATCTAGCGTTGTACCGGATAAAGTGTAGGAGACGTAGGTTTGGTTCTACCTTGTGGAAGAACCGGGTATCTAGCCTTGTACCGAATAAAGTGTAGGCGACGAAGGTTTGGCTCTACCTTATGTGAAGAAATCGGTATTTTTCTTTGTACCAAAAAAAGTGTAAGCAACGTTGTGAAGGCTTTTCCGCCAAGAAAAGGAGCTTGTGTTGTGTAGTGATTACAAACTCTCGAGTTGGGTACTCAAGGAGTGGTGTAGAGCAAGGAAGGTGACCTTGTAGCCGAACCACTATAAATACTTGTGTTATGTTGTGTCTTTCTTTCTCTAACTCGTAGTATAGTTTAATCACATCTAACACACCAAAATAGATTCACATAAGTCGATCTAAAAGTTTTAATCGGTAAAGCTATTCAACCCCCTTTCTAGTTTTCTATAGACCCTTTATATAAGTTATGCTTTGAAGAGATGATGAATATTTATGATGATTCTTATTTAAGAATCAAGAGTTCTGGTGACGATGTTTCTTCGCAAAATTAGCTATTGAGGTAAAGTAAGTAAATTGGTTATAATATGGTGTTATATGATTTTATCTTATTATGTGTTATGTGAATTTTTTGTGTTAAAGGTATATAAGGCATTGGTTTAGTATACTTAGACTAAGGTAGAATTAGGCTAGTTGTTCATAACTAGCTACATACATGGTTAGCTTAGTTGCTATATTAGCTAAGTGTAACACCCCAAAATTTGGGTCCAGCGGAAGCATTCGAACCTTTGGGTGCTACAATCTTGGTATCACAACATAAGGGACAAAGAATGGTTTTTATCCCATTTATTTAGAATATTATTCATTAATTGAAAACCATAAGTTTACATTAATGAAACTAGCGCGGAAATAGGCCTAATAGAAAATTAAAGCGGCCCCGTTTATTCATCAGAGTCGCCTATGACCATGCCCCTTGCCAAGCGTCTTCCAATAGTGAGCTATCGCCTTAAACCTAATAACACATGCTTAAAAGGTCAGCCTACGCTGGCGAGTTCATAGAGTTTAGTTACAAAAGTAATAGTGGACCTGATAGAGTATAATTTCTATGTGCGACTAAGGTAGATATATAATAAACATTTCAATCAACAATCAGTCCAGCAACACAATCGAGATCTTAGCAGGGCTCCTTGCGACTCTAGCCAGGCACCATAGCTATAGCAAAGATGACCTCAATGCTACCCTGGTCTAGGTCGGTTACAGATGTCTATCCTTAGCTAGGCATCGTGTTATAGCAAAGAATTGCTACCCTAGTCTAAGTCAACAACTGTCGCATGTCTAACCTTTCCTTAGTAAAAAAATCAGCAATTCAAAAGAATAGTGGTAGGTCCAAGAAATAGTTTGCATTCACAAAAACACATAAAACGTTCTATCACCAAAACAAACATACCAAACAACAGTCATTCCAAATAATATTCACATATCCAGTTAAAGTTTGTTAAAAGCAGCATGTATTCTCCCCTAAAATAGTTATGAAAACTTTAGAAAAGAGGGGCTATGAAACTCACCTTAGCCACAGCAATGCACTATTCACTATTGACATGACTGGCATCTAAAGCTAATCTCCACGGCATCCAGAAGAATGTATGACAAGTACGATAGAATAGAAGTGACGCAACCTAATGCATATACGATTATCTCAAAATACGACTCGTATGATAAAGAAGTAGATAGAAGATAATGTGTCGTAGTTTTCATGGATTATTGGGAATTATGCAAAGTAGGAATTCTGTTGAAAATACTGCTGAAGGAATCTGCTGAAGTACATGGATTCTGCTGAAGAAGAGTTTCTGCTGAAGTAATATAAACGTGTAGTTTGTTTCTGCGGAGATAGATATTCCGTGTATTCTATAGTTAGTTAGGATATGCATGAGCTTTATTAGGAAGTTATAATGTATATCTTATTTAGTTTTATGTTTATACGTTTCTTGGGAAATGGGTTAGGGTTCCTTGTCTATAAAAGGAACACAATAGTATGAATTATGTACGAGTTGAAAAACAAAGTTTTAGTATTATTAAAAAAAAAGATCCATAAAGGATCAAAGAAGTTCTTAGTTATTTGTGTTTGTTCTTGTGTTTAATTTCCGCTTGAATACAAGTTATAAAGACTGTATTTTAGTGTGTTTGTGATTACATAGACATTACTAACGTTCTACGAGTGCTCTAAGATCTATCAAGGTCTTTAGTTTCAACTAGTGGTATCAGAGACTCGGGAGAGTCTCTACGATACCAAGAACAATCATCACTGTACACTCTTACAACCAAAACAACATTCACCATGCCTGGATCAAAAGATGATATTGAGGTCACCAACAACCATAACAACACATCTCTACAACAACTCAGTCTCTCAAACAGCAATGCTAAGTTTCCCTACCTCAAGAAGGAGGAGTACGATTTGTGGGCAATGAAGATGCAGAACTGGATCTCCAACATTGATTGGAATCGCTGGGAAATTGTGAAGAAGGGGAACAGTTTGAAGAGGACTATCACAGATCCTGATGGTAATGTTACCATTGTTCCTCCCAAATCTGCTGAAGAGATACTGTCAGTTCAAAGAGAGAACAAAGTTAGAAAAAAGTGAGAACTATTCTTCTTCAGGCTATACCTGAAGATCACTTGGGTGATTTTCACTACATGCAGGATGCTAAGGACATTTGGATGGCAATTAAGGCTAGGTTTGGTGGGAATGAGGAGTCAAGGAGAATGAGGAAATCAATGCTGAAACAACAGTTTCAAGAGTTTCAAATCTCTGAAGAGGAAGGCATCCACAAGGGGTATGACAGGTTTCATAAGATATTGAGTCAATTGAATCAGAAAAGGCGGCAGATAATGATGACAATTCAAAGTTCTTGCGATCTTTACCTCCATCTTGGTTGCATGTAAGCATTGCCTTCAAAGCTAAAGGTGGGCTGGATATGCTCACTTTTGATGAACTATACAATAAACTTAAATCTCTTGAGCCTGATGTGAGAAGTCCCTTTCGTTCATCTACTTCTAGCCACACAAATTTTGTTGGGGCTTCCTCAAATAGGATGACTTATGCTCCAAGTCCTGTTTCCTCAGCATCATCATCCTACACTACAGCTTCATCAAGTGCTCAACCTAAGTCCAGTAGTGTATTGGAAGATGTGATTCACTCTTTTGTTGCTAATTATGACACTCAGCAGCAACTAGCCTTTGAGGACTTTGAACAGGTGGATCCATTTGACATGGAAGAGATGAATTTGAAGTGGCAACTGGCTATGCTCTTATTGAACATCAAGAAGTTTGAGAGTAAATCTGGTAGAAAGTTTGGTTTCCAAGGAAGAGATCCAGCAAGATTTAACAGAGGTAAGGTCAAGTGCTTTACTTGTGGTCAGATGGGTCACTTCTCTAGAGAATGCAAGGATAGGAAGGCTGGAGATGAGATGAGATATTCTTCCTATCAGCGATTCAAAAGGATCTGGAACTTGAAGGGTGGATCCTCCACACTCTTGTCACTATGGATGACCATGTCGATTTGGAAGATGCATGAGCATGAGAATGATGAAAGTCCGGTTCAGAGAATATTGGATTCTGGCAAGCTGTACTTGGAAGGATAAGCATGATCAATTTGCCTTCATGGGCATCTCTCAGGTACATAATTATGTGTTTGGTTGTAGTGAAAGATATAATGAATTAAAAGAAGCCTATGATGAATTGAAACCTAAATACAATGAATGTTATGTAGAAGTTAAGGCTTATAAACAGGCGTTAAAAACATTAGAAAGACAAAAAGTTTGGTTTCAAAAGAATCAATTGGCTTATGATGAAAAGATCAGGGTGTTACAAAGTGATTTAGATTGTGCTAAAATTGATTTAAAACGTAATGAGAAAGAAAAAGTGTAGTTTGAAAACAAAGTGCTAAAAGAGAAACTAGATGAGGAAGTAGCTAGACATAAAGAATGGTTAATATCAGATAATAATCTAGCTAGGCATATATATAGTAGTCAATCTGAGACCTCAGGGATAGGTTTAGGTTTTCAAAAGTATGTAGGATTAGAAGCTAGGCATGATGGGCGTAAAACTACACCAGCAGGTTTAGCTAATTATGTCAAAGAAGGAACATTACATGCTGTCCCTGGACCTATTAGAGGTGAACATATGCCCATTGACCTTTCCATCACTGTTGACTTTGATGGATCACACCATCTTTATGGCAAAAAGTCAAGAGACTTGCTAGACCCTGATTCTTCATCTCGACTTTGTCTCTTGTTGTGACATGACAAGTCCTCTGACCAAGGGTCTTCTACTACCAAGGTGTGATTCAAGTGACAAGTCAGACCTTCCCAAGACCTTGCCCAAGCCTACACCCAAGATTGCTTACAAGCCTTTTAGAGATGCTGCTGAGGAATCAACTTCCAAGACAGTTTCTTCTGAAGACTTGTCTTTTAATTCTTTGCCCAATAATGCTTTTAAGTCTGTTAAAAACAATTCTGTTAATGTTTCTGGTTTGAATGCTTTTGCATGTAATAGAACATCTTTTACTTTGAATAAATCTTCTAAAAAGAAGACATGTTTTGTTTGTGGAAGTAAATTTCATTTGATTAAGGATTGTAATTTTCATGAGCAAAGAATGGATGCATGTGCTGGTCAAAAGAACTCTAGACCAATGTGGATAAATGTTAATGATATACCACCTTTTAGTCCACAAGAAACTTATAAACCCTCTCCATTTCCATGAAGAAGATCTGTTGCTAGACCATTTGTGAGACCAACTAGTTCATATTTTCATAATGGTTATTGGCCTGGATGTGTTGACTCAATGAATGCTGGGAAGGGATATAGGAATACTGCTATGAAGCCCTCAGCAGGTTGTTCTTGGAATAAAAAGGGACCTAATTTTCAATGGAGGACCAAGAACAATAGTGGATGTTTTAAATCTACATGGCATAACTCTAATGATCTACAAGGCAGGCTCAAGTCAGTAATGACTTGAGCCTCTATAGTGTACTAATATTTTGTATATTTTATTGTTGTTGTTGTAGGATCATCCTCTTAAGCATAAGGAAGTTGGCATTGTTGATAGTGGTTGTTCAAGAAGCATGTCAGGAAACAGAGATATGATGCATAACTTCGTACCCATAGAAGGAGGAGGCAATGTGACCTTTGGTGGAAGTGATGGTAGAATCACTGGGAAAGGCACCATCAAAACACCTCTTGGATTTTGAGAATGTGCTCTATGTAAAGGCAACACTTTAACTTGTTCTCAGTCTCACAAATTTGTGACACCAAGAACAAAGTATTCTTCTTTGAGGATGAATGTCTTGTGCTATCTAAAGACTTCAAACTACCAGAAGATACATCAATTCTGCTGAGAGTTCCTAGAAAACACAACCTATACACATTCAATATGAATGATGTGCAACCAGAAGGTGACCTAACTTGTTTGGTGGCCAAAGCATCCCTGGATGAGTCTACAAAATTGCATAGAAGGATGGCTCATGTGAACTTCAAGACCATCAACAAACTTTCTAAACTTGGTCTAGTTGAAGGACTTCCTTCCAAAGTTTTCACCAATGAACATAATTGTGTTGCCTGCAACAAAGGAAAGCAACACAGAGCCTCATAAAAAGCTATTACAGCCGTGAGCATGATTTAAGAACCTCTTCAGTTGCTACATATGGATCTCTTTGGTCCAACCCAAGTCGAAGTCGATCACAAGTATTTTTGTTTGGTAATCACTGATGACTTCAGCAGGATTTGTTGGGTATTCTTTCTGAGAACTAAAGATGAAACATCTCCAGTGTTGAAAGAGTACATTACCCTTGTTGAAAACCAGTTGAACAAAAAGGTTAAAGGTATTCGGTGTGATAATGGGACAGAGTTCAAGAATGCTATTTTAATAGAACTCTGCAAGTATAAAGGGATAAAAAAGGATTATAGCACTCCAAGAACCCCACAACAAAATGGGGTAGCTGAAAGAAAGAATAGGACCTTAATAGAGGCAACAAGATCTATGCTTGCAGACTCTAAATTACCTACCATGTTTTGGAATGAAGCGGTTGGCACAGCTTGTTGTATGTCTTCGACGGTATCCATTACTAGACCTCATTTCAAGACACCTTATGAACTTCTCACTGGGAAAGTTCCTGCTATTCATTACCTCAAACCATTTGGGTGTCAAGTGACCATTTTGAACACAAGTGATCTATTGGGTAAATTTGATGAGAAAGTTGATGAAGGGTATATTGTGGGTTATTCGGCTCATAGTAAGGCTTACAAGGTATATAATTTGAATGCTAGAAAGATTGTGGAGACACTTAACCTGAGGTATCTAGAAGATAAGCCCAATGTGCAAGGTCAAAGACATGTTTGGTCTTTTGACTTGGATTACTAACGATTACTTGGGTTATTCTAGACATGTGGCTAACCAAAATCGAGATACACGAGTCTCCCACTCATAGGTACCATGGATCTTGACTCGGATAGTGAGTTTGAGGATGATGAACAACCTATTATTGTACCTTCCTTCTCCCCTAACCATTTTACAGGTGATAATTCTAAAGTTACTTCTGATAAGAGTGAAGATGAGTCCCACTATGCAGAGGATCTGGCTAGGCTTCAGAAGCAAGAGTATGCAGCCAACCTTGATGCTGAAAGGCTTGATGAAGAGATTTCTAAATAAACAGTCAGTGGAAATCATGATTCTCCTGAAGGTTCTTCTGTTTCTCCTGAAGAGTCTCCTATTCCTACTCGCGTGTCCACAGACTTTGGAGAACCCTATACGCGATTTCCATGTCCTTCAGATCTTGGTAACCATCAACTCAAAGCTAGAATCTTTACCTCACCTTCCTATGATAGTGATTTTGAGCCAACTGTGACTAATCTTGATACATCTATTGAAGTCAACTCCATTGCTACAAAGAGGATCAACATTGCTCATCCTCAATCCAAGGTTATTGGTGATCCTCTTGCACCTGTTAGAACTAGAAGGACTGTGAAAAGTTCTAAATATGGACAGGTTGCTTTTCTATCCTATGTCTCAAACCAGCAAAGGGACAATCATACATACTTTATGCGTTGTCTGTTTGCCTGTTTTCTGTCTCAAGTGGAACCAACCAGTGTTACTCAAGCTCTTGAGGATGCAAGTTAGCTTGAAGCAATGCAAGAAGAGATGCAACAATTAAAAAATCAGCAGGTTTGGATCTTGGTACCACTACCTGATGGTAAGTATGCAATTGGGACAAAATGGATTTTGAAGAATAAGAGAGATGCAAGGGGTGCTGTGGTTAAAAACAAAGAAAGATTAGTGGCTCAGGGTTACAGGCAAGAGGAAGGAATTGATTATGATGAAGTGTTTGTACCTGTTGCTAGAGTTGAGGCCATTCGAATTTTCTTGGCCTATGCATCTTACATGGGATTCATGGTATATCAAATGGATGTCAAAGGTGCTTTTCTGTATGGTGAAATTGAAGAGGAGGTTTATGTCACTCAACCTAAAGGATTTGAAGACCCAGATCATCCTAAACATGTTTACAAGGCTGTAAAAGCTCTCTATGGACTACATCAGGCACCAAGAGCATGGTATGCTAGGATTTCATCATTTATGCTGAAGCATGGTTATAGAAGAGGTGCCATTGACAAAACACTTTTCCTAAAGAAGAACTCCACAGACATCATACTTGTGCAAGTTTATGTGGATGACATTATCTTTGGCTCCACAAAAGAAGCTTGGTGCAGGGAGTTTGAGGAGCTGATGAAGGGAGAATTTCAGATGAGTGCTATGGGGGAGCTTACTTTCTTTTTGGGTTTACAAGTTCAGCAAAAACCTGATGGTATCTTTATACATCAGGAGAAATATGTAAGAGACATTTTGAAGAAGTTTGATATGGAGAATGTCAGAACAGCCACTACACCTTATGAAGCTCCAAAACCAAAGAACAACATTGAACCTGATCCAACTGTGAATGTTCACTTATACATATCTATGATTGGTTCATTGATGTATTTAACTGCTTCTAGGCTTGACATTACCTTTGCTGTGAGTGCTTGTTCTAGAATCAAGTCACTCCACTTGCTTCCCATCTGAATGTAGTCAAAATGATCTTTAAGTATCTAAAAGGCCAACCCCATTTAGGTCTTTGGTACCCTAAAGAGTCTCCTTTTAAGTTGGAAGCATATAGTGATAGTGATTATGCTGGTGCAAATCTGGATAGGAGATCCACAACTGGAGGTTGCCAATTCCTTGGAAGAAGATTGATTTCTTGGCAGTGCAAGAAACAAACTATTATTGCTACCTCATCTATGAAGCGAGTATGTTGCTTTGCTGCGCCAATTGTTGTGGTCGGTACTATGGATTCAAAATCAATTGTTGGATTATGGGTTTAACTTCATGAACACAACAATTTTTATTGATAATCAAAGTACCATATGCATTGTTAAAAATCCAGTTTTCTACAGTAGAACTAAGCATATTGAAATCAGGCACCACTTTATAAGAGATGCATATGACAAACATTTGATACAAGTGGTTAAGATTCACACTGATGATAATGTGGCAGATTTATTGACTAAAGCTTTTGATGGACCTAGGTTTCAACACCTAGTTGTCAATATTGGGATGCTTAACCCTTAGCTGCAAAGTTTAAGGGGAGGCATAGGCCTCATGGGAGGCATATGCCTCAGGGGAGGATTTTAGCTGTATATTTTGTAAACTTTGTAGATATTTGGTTATCTTTTTGATTGCTAACACTAACCTGCTAATATTCTTTGAGTTTTGTTTGTTTGGTTTGGTGTGTTTGCTTCTCTGTGTCTGTTTTGCAGATTGCTTATATTAGTTGAAGTTCACAAAGTTGGTTAATTGGAATATGGTCAAGTAAGCTTAAAGCTTGTTTCTACTGAAGAGAAGTACTGAAGTGAACTAATTATTTCTACTGAAGAGAAGTACTGAAGTTAAATGGTTCATTCATTCAAGAAACAGTTTACAGCTTACAGCTTACAATCAACTTCAAATGATAATGCAAGACCATTTCTATACAAGATCTACTAAACCTATACTAGCTCCTATCATCATTACAAAAGGCGGATATGCATGACCATACTGACGAAGAATTTGGCTTGAAGATGAAAATGGAAAGGATGGATTGATGAAAACGACGATGAAGATGCTCAAGAACCTAGTTTTATATCTTTGGCTCTTGGCATGGTAGATGGATTTGTGGTATGAGAAATCTTCAGTTGTTCCATCTACTCGTTCCACCATAAAGCATCACTCCATCCTCAATTTTCCCTTTACCTTCACCTCTGCCATCTTGCCCTTTCCCTTGCTTCCATGGTATGAAGTACCAGTTCTTGGAGCAGGAAGTGCAATCACCACAGCACTTGGCTCTAGACGATCTAAGGAGTCATCAGAATCACTAGAAGGCTCACTTGGATCCACTACACTATCATCTTCAGAAGAAGGGAGAAAGGGGGATTTTAAAGGTTGAGGTTTATATTGATAAGAAGATCGTAATAATAGGCGAAAATCATCACTGGATGATGATGATGAAGATGATGATGATGGAGAGGAGGTTGGATCAATGACTTCTGGTTTGGTAGACATGGTTATTATTGATGATTGTGGTAGTTTTTGGAGAAATTAGGGTTTGTGAAGATAATTGGGGTAATTGATGTGTGTTAAGTGTGCATTAGGATTATCTTATAGGCGGATTCAAGGCGTTATGACAATTAATGCGAGTTGGTGTCACAGTAAAAAGATATTTACTGAAGGATACTTAGCCTCTTGGGATGTTTCTGCTGATTGACCTTCTTCAGGAGTTTGACTCTAGTTTCTGCTGAAGTGTTAAGTTTGAAATTGGTTGAAGTTATTTTTCACGTAAGATATGGTCAACATTAGTTCCGATATATTTGACCATCAATTGGGTAACTTCTACTAATACCTTCTTCGCATATCTTCGCCCAAAATAACAGATTCCCACTTCATTTGATTTAACCACACTTCCAGTTGCGTGAATCATAACCCCTTATCACGATTTATCACATGGCGCTTCACTTCAAGAAAGATCATAACAAAGTGGCTTTTCTGGGAAAAGCTAAGGGTCATGAATTATATGAACCAATGGTGGAGTTCTTGAAACAATCCAAGATTCATTATGCTTTAACACACTCTCCAGATGCGATATATGAATCGTTGGTTACACAGTTTTGGGCATCTGCTACGAAAAGGAGTGACACAGAGATTGCCGCTATGATAGATGGAACATAGTATGTTGTCAAAGAGGATTTGATTAGGAGACAACTTCATTTGGACGATGTGGATGGGGTGTATCATTCTAATTCTGTGGAGATACTTGCTGGGCTAAGAGCTGTGGGTTATCAAAGTACTAGAACAGATTTGTGGCAGAAAAACAAGCTTTGCCCCATGTGGAGGTTTTTGGTACATACTTTACTTCAATGTATTTGTAATAAGTCAGGGGGATGGGATCAATTTTCAACTCAATTGGGTTGTGGGATTGTATGTCTGTCACAGGGGTTAACTTGTAATTTTTCTAAATATATTTTTGATAACATGGTTGAAAATGTTCAGTTTTTGCAAATGATTTTAGACATTACAACCCAAGTCCATGCCTTTTGTCCCATAGGTGCTCTGAGTGCTAAACTATTTGCTTCAATGAAAAGTCATTTTGAGGGGGAACATCATCCTTTGCTAGCAGCTATGTTGCCTCAAGGCAATGAGGCTGCTTATGAGGGTAATGTTGTTGGTACTCCACCCTTTACTAATGTTGCTGCTAATGGTAATCCATCAGTTGCCATGGATGAGGGCCCTTCCACTACTGCTGAAGCATCACATATTACTCCTGACCAACCTCCACCCACACCTTTACCCATACCTAGTCCTAGTCCTCCACCTACTCATGGTACTCTTGATGAGTTTGAGTATGAGGTTAATATACAAGCCACACCTAGTCCTGTTAGAAGAGACTTTTGATGAAGTTATCCTATCTTTGAGCATGAACATATTTCTCCTGAAAGGTCCAATGAGGCTCCCATTACCACTGAGCAATCTGCTGGTGGAGCTGAGGACCCTATTACTCTCACATCTGTATATGCTTTGCTCAACAGGACTGTGAAAGAAGTTGCAGATCTCAAAAGGGAGCTTGCTGAGACTAAGTCTACACTTGGTGATGAGATTCTGGAGTTAAAGAAAAAGGTTCAGACTTTAGAGGACAAACTTGAGCATAATAGCAAAAGGAAGCTTGTGGTTTCTTCTGATGAGGAGCAAGAGGATGCTGATTTGGATTCACTTGAAATATTGGCTAATGTTGCTCAACAAACCCATGCTTCTACTCCTATTGCTGCTGGATCATCTAAGCACAAGGAACCTATTATGTTTTCTAGAAGGATGTTATTCCCCTTTATCACGTATACCTTATTACTACGTTAAGCAAACCCAACACAAACACGTAACAGTTATGCGTAAATAAGAAGCAAGAAAGATTAAGATAAGAACTTGGTGACTTGAATATGAATTCGTGTATGTTAGAGAGGTAGAGAAAAGAAGATGAAAACAATAAGTTGTATATTGCTTCAAGGAAAAATACACACACACACACTCAAGCACACCCCTCAAATGACATACTTGAGGGGTATATATAGTAAGAGAGATGATGCCCTAAGGCTTGGCCATGGGCCTTGTATGGGCTTCGTATGGATTGGATTGGACTTGGATTTGATATAAGGCTAGCTTATCTAAACTAATACCCATTTAGCTTAGTCCAATCCACGAGCCCGTTGACTATTCTATCACGATATCTAACACACGTTACAAAGTTCCTAAATGTGAATGACCATCACTTCTAATAAAAACTATTAAGGCTAACAATCTCCCCCTAAGGGGTGGTCATTCAAACGATGCTCCACTTGATAAGATCTTTACTTTCTTTGAGCTCAAACTTTGTGTGTAAATATAGAATAGTCTTGATTCTTTGTTCCTTCATGCTTTGTGATCAGTTAATGTGGTTGTCTGCCATTGTCAACTTCGTTGGTTTGGTGTCACCACGTCTTTCTCCACCATGCTCACACTTCTATTTGACTTTGATTTACCAATGACGTAGTTCTCGAGTCTTTAAACTTTGTGTAGCCTTTGATTTTGATGAGAACTTTCAAGTGTTGTTGGTATGAGCATGTGGCGAGTCTGCACGATCCATCCGCTCCAGAGCTTCCATAAGAAGAAAATATAAAAACAGTTAGTAATAAGCGGATTCCGGCACTTAAAAGTTTGAATTTCGAGGGTGTTAACAGCATAGTGTGAAAACACATCTCTAATTCTCACAAAGGGCGTTCCTGAACTGGAGTCCCACAAGTGAGATAACGCGATATACCGAAGTACATCTACAGTTCGGATGAGTCGCTGAGGTACACCGAAGCATCACCCCACGGCTGTAGACCGTTTGAGACACACTAAGCGTAATCCACGAGGAGTTACCGAAGTGACCTGCTGTCAGGGCTGCTTGATGTTGACCCTGGCAGGAGTTTCCATTCAATCACTGAAGATCACAAATGTGAAACTTCTCATAAATGTTCTGGCAGATTGCTAAGATCTGCGTAGGACTCTAGAATATATCACTTGTGTCCTTATAGATGAACAACAAGCGATGTCATGTCATGTGTTCCTATGAGATCTTTTGATGAATCTCGTGGCTCTAGACTCAATTAGTGCATTTTGGTTTTCCTGAGCGGAGACTAGGGAGAGGGTCTCCTTCTTCAATATCAACAATCTCTAAGTGAAAGTCGATAGATTATGTAGGGTTCCCAGTGAGAATGAAACAAAACCTTTTAAGAGGAATTGAGTGGCTAGAAGGTTTAGTGCAGTGCGTCACTGGGTCCATGACGTCTTTGTCTTCAATACCAGTGTCATCTAGTGACAACCAGTAGCAGATGAATTGAACCCGGTTTCTGCCCTAAGGTTGAATATGGAGGGCTATTTCTTTTCACCCTTTCTTTACATTTCTTTTTAATTCTTCAACCCCTTCTTTCTCCTTTCTCACATTACTCATTTTTTCAATCATACCTAAGGACTTCTAGTTCTAAACTATTGGTGATGTCCTTGTGTAGATCCCTCCGGCTCTGGCGGATCATAGGACGGATTTCCTATCCTTAGTCACCTTATAACTCCATGACTGTCCTATTGTTGCCATAAAACCATTTTTCTTGAAAATCTCTCAGAGTGTTTTTGATAGAAAAACATGTTTGGAACACTTCGAGAGTTTTATATTTTCAGAAACACTCCCCCTTCACATGTGCTTATAAGTTTTGACAGAAATCTGCACATAGAGGGAAGAGTTCGCACTTTTTGAATTGATCGACTTTAAATGAACTAGACCGATTCGAGACACGTTTACATCACTAGAGAACTAGCTTGAAATTATTACCCGTCCTGGTCAAGTCCATAGAAAGTTTCTCGAAATGGTACATTTACTGACTTTGATTACTCGTCAATTCATTGGTTCCGTCTGAGTCGAGCTCTTTTGAGATTCAAACAACGATCATTAAACTTTTTGATCACATTTTAATCACGTTTCTCCCCCTCCAAAATAGCATATCCATGATGTTTTTGAAACAAAATGATTAAAAGATATGTTTTTTGAAAAGCATTTGGAGAGAAACTGATTTAGCATGAATTTTGGAACAATTTTGGTTTTATACTCCCCCTTAACGAAGCATATTTTTCATACAGAAAATTTAGAATCAATTAAGGGTTTAGAGGGAGTTATTTTGGTACCAAATTTGAGAGATTTTGAAAAATCTTTTTGAAAAATTTCGAATCAATGGTACTCAAGATGATGAAGATATTGAAAATCTTTTGAAGATATTGAAGAAGAATTATCTTCATTTGTTTTAGGATAAGTGCTCGATATTTACGAAAATCGATTTTGCGTAGCACTTTCCTTTCTTTAAAGATCGGGTTGCAAGCTGAAATACTTACAAGCCATTATGTTTTTAGGAATAGTGCTTGAAAAATATTTAAAACCATTGATTTGGATAAGCACTTTCCTTTCTTTGAAGCGCGGGTCCTGAACTGATGTGTTCAGAAGCCATTATGTTGAAGTCGGCTCTGATACCAATTGTTATTCCCCTTTATCACGTATACCTTATTACTACGTTAAGCAAACCCAACACAAACACGTAACAGTTATGCGTAAATAAGAAGCAAGAAAGATTAAGATAAGAACTTGGTGACTTGAATATGAATTCGTGTATGTTAGAGAGGTAGAGAAAAGAAGAAGAAAACAATAAGTTGTATATTGCTTCAAGGAAAAACACACACACACACACTCAAGCACACCCCTCAAATGACATACTTGAGGGGTATATATAGTAAGAGAGATGATGCCCTAAGGCTTGGCCATGGGCCTTGTATGGGCTTCGTATGGATTGGATTGGACTTGGATTTGATATAAGGCTAGCTTATCTAAACTAATACCCATTTAGCTTAGTCCAATCCACGAGCCCGTTGACTATTCTATCACGATATCTAACACACGTTACAAAGTTCCTAAATGTGAATGACCATCACTTCTAATAAACACTATTAAGGCTAACAAAGGAGAACAAGAAAATATTTGAGCAAGGAATCCACTGAATTATCAAAATTGCAAAGTGTGGAAAATGTAGCAACCATTGATGAGAATGTTGATGCTCCAATGATGGATGTTGATTCTGAACTTGGTCAAGCTTCAGTTGTACAAGAACAACAAGGTCCTCCACCTTCAGCAGATGATCATGATGAAGTGTTTGTTGCTGGAAGGAATTTTAATTTGGACCCTCATGCTAATGTTACTTCTGAAGACACTCCTCAACATGTTACTGCTGATGCTTACATGGGTGTTTCTTCTGAAGTTCCTATTGTGAGTGCTGATTCTACTCATGAGCCTGCTGACAAAGGGAAAGGAGCAATGATTGATGAGGAGCTTGGGTCTGATCTAGTCAGTGAACAGGTAAGGCAAGAACAAGAAAGATTGCTAGCTGAGTGTGCAGATATAAAGAAGAGTCATGCATTGGCTCAAATGCTTGAAGCTCAGTTTGCTACTAATTTGCCTCCTGAGAGACAAAGAGAAATTGATGAAATGTCCACTCAGTTAACTGATGAGCAATGGGATACTTACACTAATCAAGCTGCATCAAATCCTACTCTTGCACAAAGTATCTTAGGAGTAGACTTTGATAGTGAGAATTTTGCTGCATAGATGGTGGCTCTTGGTCAACAAAGGAAGCAAGCTGCAACTGCTCAAAGAAAAGTCATTGCTGCACAGAAAGCTAAAGCAAAAAGGGAAAGACCACCTACTGCAGCTCAGAAGAAAAAGTATATGAGGACTGTGGTTTATAATCAAAGTTCTAGTGTCTATCAATCTGGTTTGACATAGAAGAAAGTTAGGGCTTTATCTGATGATGTATTACTCAATATGTACAATAAGATTATGAAGCAGATTACACCACCTTCTAATTTGAAGAGGATTGCTGATAGTGCAGATGCTCCAAAGGCAAAAAGAACCAAGCAAGTTGAGATTGTAGATTCATTTGATGATGTTACACCTAAGATGAGTTCTCCTGTTGTTTCTTTTGAAGCATCTACTGAAGCTATACATTCAGCTGAAAGGGTTCATTCTGCTGAACCATTTGTTGTTTCTTCTGAAGCAGTATCTAGTGTGGCTACTACATCTTTGGATTCAAAGGATATGAATGCTTCTATTCCTAGTGTTGCACCTGTTGATAAAGTAGGAGCAGAGTTGGGTAAGAAAGCTGAACAAGCAGCTGCTAAAGCTAAGAGGGCCAGAGAGGTGCTTGAGAGAATGTATGCTTTGGGTGGTGTTGTTCAAATTTCTACTTCTTCCATTCCTGCTAAAGATGTTTCTGATGACTCTGAGAAGGTATCATCTTCTGTCTCTATGGGAATTTATATACGAGGTAGGAGGAAGAAAAGGATGTCTAAAAGGAGACATGTTACTCTAAGGAGATCTGTGAGATCAGATGGGACATACACTTCTAGGATTCATAAGTCACTCAGGGATAGTTCTTTGGATTTTAAGGCTGCTGATTCAACTTTTATAAAAGAAGGATCTGCTGATGCTTTTCGTAAAGGATCTCATGGTGTGTTGACTAATTGGACTTTGACTGATGGGGAGCTTAACACCATTTTTATGTTAGATAATACTTCTATGCAGTTTAACTTCTTGAAGGATATACTCCATATGGTGGATAGGCAAGATTTGAATACTCTCTATGGTCTTGTCATAAAGCATTATGATACTCATTCACCACAGGGTTCTGGTTTAAACTTGTTGGGTGATCTTCAAGTTTTGTTTGATTCTCAATCTCCAAATAGTAAGGGATATTCAATTTGGAAAGATTCACATAAGTAGAAGGTTGAGACTTGGAGATTTTATCCTCTTCCATGTGTGCATATGGTGGAGTCACAGAATGGGATGACTGTGTGTATGCTATCTGATAAGATTTATCCTTTGTCTGTGAACTTGATGAGAAGTATGCATAAAAAGAAGCTGGAGGTTCCTCCTGATCCAGTGGGGAATGATAGGTTACATGCTGAACCATTGATTGGATTGATTAAGACTCAACTTCAGCAACATCAAGCATCTTCTTAATTCTGGTATCTTGTATTATTTGTTTGTTTCATTCTTAGTTAAAAAAAATTGTATATTCTTTGTTTGTCTAACTTTTCTTGCAGATTTGTTGTACATTTCTATGTTCATGGTTATTAACTCACCAGATGTACCTTGTGTATGTCAAAGTGTTGGCTAGTCCAATGGGTACAACTTTGGTAAAGACACATCAAATATGTTGATAGCTGTAATGGTTTGCTTAAAATCATAGGGTATGCAACCACCCATGCTTAATTGCTGAGGGTTGTATGGTCATCAATTCACCATGGTTTATTCCTTTTTGGAATCCAAGAATTGGCTAGCCCACAAGTATATGGCTTGTGGTAAAGGCAGTGGAATACCATATTTGGTAACCAATTCACCAAGGGGATTCTTTCTACCTAAGAATTGACTAGTCCTGAGCAAACGGCTACAGGTAAAGACATGTCAAATCCGTTCATAGTTGTTGATTTGCTAGTAAATCAGATGGTTATCAGTGTACCATAGTTTTCGAACTCAAACAAATGGCTACTCCAGTAGTAATGGCTATTGGTAAAAACTCTTCAAATCCATTATTTTCAATGATTCACCTCTCACAGGAGTTAACACACCTGGATGTGATGAGAATAGTATGAAACTAATATGTTTTGATGTACATTTTGTCATTTGTTGCTCCAAAGATCTGGAGATTTAAAGATTTGTCATCATAGAGATGTAATTGTTTTGGTTCTTTGCTGCTGGGGTTCAACTACAATCCTCTTGTTTTGAAGTGTTAAAGATCTATAAAGAAACTGGAACTTAACCTAGTCAAATTCCAGTTTACGGGAGGATTGTTGGGAATTATGCAAAGTAGGAATTCTGCTGAAAATACTGCTGAAGGAATCTGCTGAAGTACATGGATTCTGCTGAAGAAGAGTTTCTCCTGAAGTAATATAAACGTGTAGTTTGTTTCTGCGGAGATAGATATTCCGTGTATTCTATAGTTAGTTAGGATATGCATGAGCTTTATTAGGAAGTTATAATGTATATCTTATTTAGTTTTATGTTTATACGTTTCTTGGGAAACGGGTTAGGGTTCCTTGTCTATAAAAGGAACACAATAGTATGAATTATGTACGAGTTGAAAAACAAAGTTTTAGTATTATTAAAAAAAAAGATCCATAGAGGATCAAAGAAGTTCTTAGTTATTTGTGTTTGTTCTTGTGTTTAATTTCCGCTTGAATACAAGTTATAGAGACTGTCTTTTAGTGTGTTTGTGATTACATAGACATTACTAACGATCTACGAGTGCTCTAAGATCTATCAAGGTCTTTAGTTTCAACATGGATCATTCATGTCCTTACTTTCAAAAGTCCATTATCGTTCCCAAAAGTTTATAATTAATATCTCAAAAGTTTAGTTTTAACATTTCGTGTGGTAAGGAATCATGACTCGACATACAACTCACGCCAAAAGTATAATATGCATCCAAACGTAACTCACACCAAACCTAACTCACACTAAGACATAATATGTATATTCCGATATACTATGAGGAAGTAGTCAAGAAGAATTGACTAAGACTCATATCGAGAAGACAATGACCAGAAAGAAGTCAGGGAACTATAGACACGTAACTATGCTAAGAAAGTAAGTTAGTTGTAAGTCTCAATGTTTACCCATAATCCCCAAATATCTTGCATAAACCATCTATGTTTTATAATAATTGATACGCTTACACAGCGCGTTTGGGGTCAAAGGAACTTCCTTTTCGTCGAGCAAGTTTTTCAACACCCTAGGCAGTGAACCTAATCATTGTAGTGTAGTATTAGGGTAAGCCACGGGTATTGATATCGTTCTCTAGGGGAATAGGAATGCTAGTGAGAAGTTACAACGCTAAGGTTGGGGTTGAGGAAGATTATTTTTTTATCTTTTTATAATTTTTTAGGAAATGGAAAGGTACGAATCTCGGGGTTTGGATTTGGGGGTTGGTATTTCTACCGATTACTCTACTTATCTAATTATCTAATTAACTAAGCTAGGGGTAGTCTATGTCTATTGTTGTGTGCTCGTATGATGATTAAAAATGTATTTACTTAGGTTTTATTACTCCCTAGTTATCTCCTGTTGATGGTTGAATTGTCACGTCCTTATTCTTAACGCGTTGTGTTTCTAAGGTCGTAGGGTATGCGTTTATCCCTAACTCTTTGAAGCTACCAAAGGTTAATGACTACAAAATCTCTAGGATTAATAAACTTAACACTAAGGTATTCTTTGGATGTTTAGTCTACAATTCCACTAGGTGATTATAAACTAAGGTTCAACAAAGATTAATCAAGCATTAATAACACAACGAATGACATATCGCAATACTAGATCAATCACAATTAAGATAATAGACAACCAATCAATATTCAATAACTAGGTTTCATATTACCTATGCAAACACACAAATAAATTAACCGGACATGGAGAAAATGCAAGCATACACACAATCAATTGAAGACTTAATTGAATCAATGAAATAAAACACTTATCTTGATGTAAAATAGGGTATGGAACCCTAAAATACTGTACAAGACAACCTTGGTTCGGTTTAGGTTTTTACTCCACAAAACTACCTCTCTAAAACTAAAAAATTTGGATTCTATATATAGTGTTACAAACTGCGACGGCGTCACTCTTTAATTGTGACGCCGTCGGGTCACGATTATTAGGTTTTCGTCTTGGCCACGTTATCATTGTGACGACGTCACCTTATAACCGTGACGCTGTCGCCTTCAGTCTCTGACGCCGTCTGGATCAAATCTGGGCCGTCTGAGCTGCGACGCCCGACTCTTTTAGAACCTGATGCCGTCACTTGAAAAAGGTCAATTTGCTCTCTGAGTCGTCACAAAACATGTTCCGACGGCGTCACAAATAGAACCTGACGCCGTCCCCTTCAGTTCCAGCAGCTTGAGTGTCTCGATTCTTGACTTTGGCCATTTTCTTCGTATATTCGCGCCTTTTCGTCCGAATAAGTGTCATTCCAGCAATTTGCATTCAAGAGACCTAAAAAGTAAAAAGGAACGAAATTAAGTAGTAACGGATACAAAAGTGATCAATTAAGGGCTTAAATGACCCCTCAAAAAGGTACCTTTTAAATCCTTATCAAATATCACTACACTTGGTATTTGCTTGTCCTCAAGCAAATGTGCTTTTAGCCAATTAATTAATAAGTTAGGGGTCATGAAGCATTAGTTTAGAACGATCCACAACACATATAAGCCCCTCAAAAGTCATAACAAGCACGAAAATTACATACTAGCACCTCACATGGGGTGTTTGGATACTCACATCTCTCGGGTGTATATGGAATGTAACAAGTTGGAAATGGAAGATAAACACTCATTAACCGGTCCTAGTACATAGATTACCATAGGCTTGAGACTAGATCAAACCTCCATAGCTTTGGCGTAAGCACCTAGGAAAGACTATCCAAGAGGTCTTTTAAAGGGTTGTAATGTTAGGCTTACGGTAGGGAAACAAAGGGTTTCTTGGGATAGGCGATTTAGTGGTGGCAAGTCAAAAATCTTTATGTTGCAAGCATGCGAAGAATGGCGTTGCTAAGCCTAGACTCGACACTCTAAACTCTAGATAACTGAAACAAACAAACATAAATTTATAGCTAGATGTAGGATGGTAGCCCGTATGTTTTTTTTTTTTTTTTTTTTTTTTTTTTTTTTTTTTCAACACTCTATATATATTTTTTCTTTTTCTTTTCTTTTCTATTTTTTTTTGAATTTTTTTTATTTATTATTTTTTTTAATACACTTTTACTCTACCATCCTCTACGATAACATCAAAAGGATAGGGATTTATAGGCACATCCCTACACTTGAGTTTTTGTTACTCTAACACTAATTTGACCCGAATTGAAAAGATCAAAACACTTGGAGTACATTATTACGCAAATAAAGGGAATTTGAATTTAACGTTCACTTCCCGTCATTCCGTAAAATTTAACTTTTCCCATGAGTCCCAATCGTCCCAAAACTGTGTACAAAGGATATGACTCGACTTAGCAACTTATGCAAGCAACTAGATAATTGAACTAAGGGTTTAGTGTGATAACAATAATGCACTAAAAGTGAGTGCATATAAGGTAGGCTAAGGAATTTGGGTGTACATTTGGCGGTGGATTGTAAACAATGTTCTTCATTGATATTCCGGAAAACCGAAACATCACAAGAACCGCGAAAAGGATAGGCTCTGAGGGGTTAACTAGGGGTATCGTGTACTGAAGATGAGTACAACGCAAGGGTGTGGGGGAATTACTCAACCGATGTGGAAGAAGTAATTATATTACGGGTATCAAACAAGGGTTATCCTAATGCCTCTTATCATTTAGTTATTCCTAACTACACAAGTGTAGTCTTACTAGCGATCTCGGAATGCATCACAAAACAAGTTTTAGAATCTTTTATACTACCGGTTCACACTCTAAGCATTAAAGATGAATGCTTTAATTCCTACTAATCTAAGGGCGATCCTCACATTTTGGGTGGAATTTAAGTGGTAAAGGGTTTTTTGTGCTAGTCATATAATTTCCTATCCATGAGATGCTTTATTAAGACTAATGGCCCACTCCTATACGTTATGAAAATTTTAAATTTGGTGCCAAAATTACCCTAACCGATATTTCTCATGGTTTATTACACAAATGAAATTGGACAAAGCAAATAGTTAAGGATAAACATAGTTTCAAAGTTCCGATTTTATTTTCCCTCCCTACACTTAAACTGAACATTGTCCCCAATGTTCCCCGAAAGTATCAAAGTTATGATAATGGAAGGTAATTAACGAAAGAAACTAGTACACCCCTGATTAGCTCGGTAGGATCCGTGTGTGAAGTAGTGGTTAAATCTTTCTTCAAGAAGAATGTTTGCACGAAAAGCTCCTTCTCATCTTATGTATCTTCTTTTTGATAAATTAAACCTGCACACTTGATGAAAACAAACGAAACCTTCGCGTAAAATTGGCGGTATATAATGCTTGTGGAATGGATGTTTACAGATTTTCTGAAAAATTAAGACCTGGAAAATTCCAAAAATTTATAAGCAGCTCAAAAAACGATAAAAAGTAGTAAGCTGTTTCTGCTCCTCCTGACGCCGTCAGGTTGCGATCCTGACGCCGTCAAGTTATCCTGACAGAAACTGGTCTGCGATTTTCTAGAAAAAAATTCTGGAACATTTTTATTATTAAAATCTGGAAAAATTTCGTGCAAAACATCCATTATGACTCGATACAACCATTTGACTCGAACAAACACACATGTATATCTTTTAATTAATTGAAATTCTCATGTTTACGTTTCTTTTGAAAACGTGTGTAATCCTCCCTACACTTATCCCTTATGTAAAATACCTTTATATGTAATTAAGACGAGGTTAAAGACAAAATAAAGCATTTTTACAAATTTGAACATGAGAATAAACAATCAATAAAAGATACATGACACACAAACAAGCAAACAATTAAGCATGGGTTGCCTCCCACGAAGCACTTTTCTTTATTTATTAGTCTTGTAGCTAGACTCGAAGTCGTGCCCCTACGTGACTTCATTACCGTCACCTTCTACTTTTACTAGTCCTTCATCTAAAGGGCGTAGACGTTGTATGCTTACCGTGGATTCCTTCCCAACGTCATCTATTATGATAACGGTTTTATCTTTTAGATTAGTTTCCTTCACCGTATAAGGCCCAAACCATCTTGGCTTGTTTCTACCTCTTAACGCTCTTATTCGTGATTTGTACAAGAGTACTTTCTCTCCCTTTAAAAATTCCTTAGGGTTCCTTTGTGTTTGTGGTATTGAGGTAGGATTATTTCCTAACTTTTTATCGCGCTTCCACAATGTTGCATGTAGTCCTTGAACCATGAAATCTCTAAGCCCTTTCTCCCAATCGTTCATTTTCTTCCTAACCACATTGTTAGGGACTTGTGGATTCTCATCCGTAATCTTCTCCATGATCTTAAGAGGATACCTTGGAACAATTGGTATCCTAGCGTACCCTTTGCCGCTTTTAAGTATCATGATGCCCTCACCGCATTTGATGGTTGCTTTGGCAGTGGCCAGAAAAGGTGTTCCAAGAATGAGTGGCATGTTTCTATCTTCCTCAATGTCTATAATCACGAAGTCCACCGGATAGACAATATTAGCCACTTCTACTAAAACATCCACTGCTACTCCTATGGGGTAGACATATGTGTGATTTGCTAAGGAAAGTCTAAGATTGGTCTTGGCTGGCTTTTCCCTAGTTAACTTATTATAGACTGATAGTGGCATTATATTTACATCAGACCCTTGATCAGCTAAGGCATTTATATTATCAATTTCACCTATGCTACATGGTATCATGAAGTTCCCCGTGGTTTCTCACTTTTTAGTTACTGGTTTTTTAGAACCAACTCATACATAGGTCCCATAGGCATTTTGTCATACTCTTTTTCTGTTATTTTTCCTTCTAGGGCTATCCTAAGAACCTCATTGTACCGAAATTTGTTCACTTGGTTGACAATGGCTTTTTTATTAATCTCGTGCTTAAGGTAGTACTCAATGGTATCGGGCTCATCATTAGTTTCAGCCTCCTCCCTCTTGCTTTTCTCAGTTTCCTTCTCCTCAACCTTTCCATCTTCATCAGGCATAATGGAAATGGCGTTAACAAATGAAGTGGGAGGGTAATCATTGCTTCTTACTAGTACCTTTTCGGGAAATTTTGTCTTGGTATACTCTTTTACCAAGTTCATCATCTCCGTCATTTTTTCCTGCATCTCCTCCCTTTGCCTATAAACTTCCTCTTCAAATTTTGATAATCTCTCCGTATGAGCTGCCATGTACTCCCTCATTTGTTCCTTAAAGCTCGGTGAGAGTGGTATTGGGGAAGTAGAACGGAAGCGCCGTTCGGAATTTAGATTATGCTCACGACTTGGGGATTCGGAGAAAGGTGTTGGGTGGTTGGCGGAATTAACCATTTCCTAATGGATCCGTTCGTGGGCTCTCCTATGCCTTTTAATTAGATAATCAATCATTCTCTCAAGAGCACTCATTTTCTCTTCAGTGACCTTGGAAGATTCAAGAGGAATTGATATGGCATTAACCACTTTAACGGGGATTTCAGGGGATTCATTCCAATTTTCATAGCTTCGATCGGCAAGCTCTTCTATAATATCCCAAGATTCCTCTGCGTTGTAGTCGCTAAGCCTTCCACCGGCGGCTTGATCAATGGATCGCCTTGTGATGAAATCGGTATGGTCATAGAAAATTTGGATTTGAAGCCAAAGATCAATGCCATGATGAGGGACTCTATGGAGTAAGTCCTTGAATCGAGTCCATGCTTCATGGAGAGACTCGCCTTGAAGTTTTTGGAATGTCAAGATGTCTCGTCTAAGTTTAGTAGTTCTCCCCGGTGGGAAAAATTGAGCAAGGAAACAAGAGGTGAGGTCATCCCAACTTGAGATGGAGCCGGTGGGAAGTCGCTCAAGCCAATTACTAGCTTGGGCTCGTAGAGAGAATTGGAAGAGACGCAGATGTGTGGTCTCCCGAGTAGTAGCATCGAGGTCGATGGAATTGACAATTTTAAGGAAATCCTTAAGATGCTGATTAGGATCGTCAGAACGAAGTCCATGGAATGCACATCCGTTTTGCGTCAACCGGATGGTGTCGGATCGCAGGGTCGTAGTTTGGGCTTGGTCGGGAAGCTCAATGGTGTTTCTATAGCCTAGGTGGCTTGGTCTTGAGTATTCACCAAGAGTATGGCCTCTTGGCGGGTCATTTGGTGGTAGGTTGATGAATGGTGGTTGATTATCACCTTCCATGATGAAAAGTGATGGGGTTACGAACAAAGGTCACGAAGAAGGGGGATAACTACGAGGTAGCAAAAAATGAGAAAAAAGCTTACTTGATAGGAATCAAGCAAGGAAACCTAAATGAGGTGGACTCTTAACTAGCTATTCTATTCCCCGGCCGCGGTGCCAAAAACTTGATACGCTTACACAGAGCGTTCGGGGTCAAAGGAACTTCCTTTTCGTCGAGCAAGTTTTTCAACACCCTAGGCAGTGAACCTAATCGTTGTAGTGTAGTATTAGGGTAAGCCACGGGTATTGATATCGTTCTCTAGGGGAATAGGAATGCTAGTGAGAAGATACTACGCTAAGGTTGAGGTTGAGGAAGATTATTTTTTTATCTTTTTATAATTTTTTAGGAAATGGAAAGGTACGAATCTCGGGGTTTGGATTTGGGGGTTGGTGATAAGGATTTAAAAGGAACACTTTTGAGGGGTCATTTAAGCCCTTAATTGATCACTTTTGTATCCGTTACTACTTAATTTCGTTCATTTTCACTTTTTAGGTCTCTTGAAGGCAAATTGCTGGAATGACACTTATTCGGAAGAAAAGGCGCGAACATACGAAGCAAATGGCCAAAGTCAAGAATCGAGACACTCAAGTTGCTGGAACTGAAGGGGACGGCATCACAACCAAAAGGGGACGGCGTCACTGCCAAAATGGCGACGCCGTCGTGGATTTTTTGTGACGGTCCAGTAGCCAAATTTCTAATTATCAAGTGACGGCATAAGGTTTTAAAAGAGTAGGGCGTCGCAGCTCAGACGGCCTAGATTTGATCCAGACGGCGTCAGAGACTGAAGGCGACGGCTTCACAGGCATAAGGTGACGCCGTCACAATGTTTACGTAGCCAAGACGAAACCCTAATGACGGCGACCCGACGGCGTCACAATTAAAGAGTGACGCCGTCGCAGTTTGTAACACTATATATAAAATTCAAATTTTTTAGTTTTCAGTGTGTAGTTTTGTGGAGTAAAAAACTAAACTAAACCAAAGCTGTCTTGAACAGTATTTTAGGGTTCCATACCCTATCTTACATCAAGATAAGTGTTTTACTTCATTAATTCAATTATGTCTTCAATTGATTGTGTGTATGCTTGCGTGTTTCCCATGTCCGGCTAATTTACTTGTATGTTTGCTTAGGTAATATGAAACTTAGTTATTGAATATTGATTGGTTTTCTCTTATCTTAATTGTTATTGATCTAGTATTGCGATAGGTCATCCGTTGTGTCATTAATGCTTGATTAATCTTTGTGAACCTTAGCTTATAGTCACTAGTGGAATCGTAGGCTAAACATCCAAAGAGTACCTTATTGTTAAGTTTATGAATCCTAGAGATTTTGTAGTCATTAACCATTGGTAGCTTCAAAGAGTTAGGGATAAACGCATACCCTACGACTTTAGGCACACAACTCGATTAAGAATAAGGACGTGACAATTCAACCATCAATAGGAGATAACTAGGGAGTAATAAAAACTAAGTAAACACATTTTTAAATCATCATACGAGCACACAACAATAGACATAGAATACCCCTAGCTTAGTTAATTAGATTAGATAATAGTAGAGTAATCGGTAGAAATACCAACCCCCAAATCCAATACCCCGAAATTCGTACCTTTCAATTTTCTAAAAAATATAAAAAGCTAAAAAATAATCTTCCTCAACCTCAACCTTAGCGTAGTAATTTCTCACTAGCATTCCTATTCCCCTAGAGAACGATATCAATACCCGTGGCTTACCCTAATACTACACTACAACGATTAGGTTCACTGCCTAGGGTGTTATAAAACTTGCTCGACGAAAAGGAAGTTCCTTTCACCCCAACGCGCTGTGTAAGCGTATCAAGTTTTTGGCGCCCCTGCCGAGGAATAGAATAGCTAGTTAGGAGTTCACCTCGTTTAGGTTTCCTTGCTTGATTCCTATCAAGTAAGTTTTTTTCCCATTTTTAGCTTGCTCGTAGTCTATCCCCCTTCTTCGTGACCTTTGATCGCAAACCCCATCACTTTTCAATATGGAAGGTGATAACCACCACCATTCATCAACCTACCACCAATGACCCACAAGAGGCCGTACTCTTGGTGAATACTCAAGACCAAGCCACCTAGGCTATAAAAACACCATTGAGCTTCCCGACCAAGCCCAAACTACGGCCCTGCGATCCGACACCATCCGGTTGGTGCAAAACGGATGTGCATTCCATGGACTTCGTTCCGAAGATCCTAATCAGCATCTTAAGGATTTCCTTAAAATTGTCGATTCCATCGACCTCGATGCTACTACTCGGGAGACCACGCGTCTGCGTCTCTTCCAATTCTATCTACGGGACCAAGCTAGTAATTGGCTTGAGCGACTTCCCGCCGACTCCATCTCAAGTTGGGATGATCTCACCTCTCGTTTCCTTGCTCAATTTTTCCCACCGGGGAGAACTTGTTGGAATCACTCCTAAACCTTATTCAAGTGTTAGTTACTCACATGTAATAGTTAGCTTATTATGGCCTTTATGTTTGTTATTAGCCTTAAGCTTATGTAGAAGGCCCATGAGCTTAGGCCCAAGCCCATAGGAGAAAGGGAAGGAGTAGGAGTGTTGCCCTAGCTCCTTGCCTATAAATATTATGTAATAACCCTCACTTGAGGGTTGGTTGTTCAAGTTATTCTCTCTTTCACATACCTACGCCTAAACTGTCTTTTATATCGTGTATGTGTGTGGTTTTACTTGTTCAATCGCCTTATCTCTTTCTTATAAGCTTGTGTGGTAAACCTTGTGACCTAACAGTGGTATCAATCGCCAACTAGTTGGGTGAATCGTTATTGCTTTTGAAGTAAGGTTTTTGGTCTTACGCGTAAAGGTACCGAGAGCTTTGGCTCGCTTAAAAACTTGATTTTTTTCACTTTTTAATCCAAGATTCTTGTCCTTTCAACGTTATAAGGTGTTAAACTTACTGTTTTTGGCAAAAATTTTGGAACTTTATGTGTGGATCATTGTTTTTCTACTTGTTTTTGTACGAGGGTTAAGTCCTACGCATAACTGTTTTAAGAGCTTTGGATCATCAAGTTTCACACTTTTGTGTCTTTTGGTGTTATTGAAGCTATTTCATCACACAAAACTGGTTTAGAAACAACTTTGAGCAAAATCAAATTTACGAGTAAACCTACGCGTAGTGAAACCCTAAAACTACGCGTAAGTATTTCCTTGGTTTGATCTTCATTTTCGTGGTTTATTCCGTGTTTTCTTACTTGGATAAGTATGAAAATACGTCGACTTTGGATATCTTTTGCACTGTGAAGTGTAAAAGATCACTTGGGATAAAACCCTAAAATTACGCATAAGCATAAAGCTTACGCGTAGAAATCCTACTCTTAAGATTTATCTTACGCCTAAGCCTCGTCTTACGCATAAGATAATCCTACGCCTAACTTTCTACGCCTAACTTTGTGTCTACGCATAACTTTAGCGTCTTTTCCCTACTTACGCGTAAGCTAAATCTACGCGTAACTCTTGATTGTTACGCGTAACTTTGGTGTTTTTACGCATAAGTGCTACTTGGCTATTGTGATTTCTACGCCTAAGGATACTTCATCAACAAAGGTTCATTCGACTACAAAGATCCATTTTTACCAACACAAGTTTATCAACATGTCACAACCACCATACTCTAACTATTTCCCTTACACTTATCCTCAACGTCAACAACAATTAAGTCCACAACATCAACAATGGAATCAACAACAAGCAATTTATCAACAAAAATTTAATCAACAACATACTCCACAACTTGCTGCAATTCCCCAACCTCAAATGGTTCAACCACCACCAAGTCTTCAAGTTAAACCGTACGCAAATGACTTCAATCAACATCCATGAAGGAACACTATGAAGGAACCCACTTGGTTTGCAAAGATGTTTGAAGCTTTAAGCAGCCAACAATAAATTCATGAGGCTGGATCACTTGATAGACCTCCAATGCTCACTCCAGGAAACTACGATCAATGGGTGATAAGGTTCTTTAGGTTTTGTGATCTAAAGAAGCCACATGGAAAGGTCTTAAAGCAGGTTATCTTGGAAGGTCCATTTGAGATGCCTACTGTCATTGTACCCGGAGATCCAAATGCCATTCCATCAAGAGATGAACAAACAAACATTGCTACTGTTGCAGACTTGAATCCTCAAGAACTTCTACACTATGAAGCAGATGAGCTTGCAATAGAATATATCCTCTTAGGATTACCAAACCCAATTCTTCGTAGTGTTGATGCTCAAAAGACTGCAAAGAAAATGTGGGATCATATTCGTCTTCTTATGGAAGGATCTGTACTCAATCAGGAAGATTTGGAATCCAAAATTTACTTGGCTTATGAACACTTCATGATTGAACCTGGAGAGACACTAGAGTCCTATCATCACCGATTTTCAGACATCATCAATGATTTGGATAAACACAACATCATCATGCCAAGTCTTGGTCCTGAATGGGAGAAGTATGTCATTTTCCTTCGTCAAGCGAAAAACATGCATCAGTGTACATATGGATTATTGTACGATTACTTGAAGCCTCATGAAAAGGCAGTTGATAGGGAAAGGATTCTCCGTGCTCAAATTGCTCCACCGACACATCCGGAAAATCAACAACTTGCCTTATATGCTCAAAACAGTTATTCTCCTCAACCAGCAACTCAACCAACTGCTACAATCACACCACATGATCCTTCACAGCCTCAATCTCAACAAACTCAATTGGTTCCATACAACAACAACAATGCTCAAGCCCTTGTCAGTGAAGCTAATGTGGAATCTGATCCGTTTGAAGCACTGCAACAAGGATTTGCTATGATTGCTAATGCGTTTAGCCGTTATACCAACAAATCCAACAACCGTATTCGTTCCTCATCTAATACAAGGAATCAAGCTGTTGTGAAAAATGGACAAGTTGAAGTTCAGAATCGTGGTTATGGTCGTCAGATGGGCGGTGGTCAAGGGTTTAATGCTGTGGGTAGGAATAACAATCGAGCTCCAGTGGTGGAACAGGGAAATGCTCAGAATGGGTTGAATGGTCTTCGATGCTACAACTGCAATGAGAAAGGACACCTGGATAATGCATGCCCAAAGCCAAGGACTAGGGGCAGTGCTTATTTCAAAGAGGCTCTTCTTTTGGCTCTTAAGGATGAAGCTGGTGGAACTCTCACAGACAAAGAACAGAGCTTTATGGCAAATGCTGACTCAGATGATGATATGGAGGACTTGCAGGCCAATGCAACTGTTATGTTGATGGCTAATATGCATGAGTTACACATGAGTGACACAGGCCCAGTGTATGACACTGATGGCTTGTCTCAGGTACCCGAAGAAACCATATTTATCTCTGATCTCATATCTCCGCCAACCTCTGAATCCGGCAAGGCTCAGAATGTTCAAAATGCGCCATCCACATCTCATTCCGACGATTTTCAACTAGACCCCGTAGTTATATTTGACGATCAAGATGACCAGACGGTTTCCCTTGATAATCAAATTGACTCCGTGGTTATACTTGAGGATCTCAGTAATGATCATGTTGAGACTCACGTTGAACACGCCGAACTATTGCCTCATCCAGATTTTGCTCGTTTAATACAAGACCAACAGACCATAGTGAAAAATGTCATGCCATTAATCAGGACTTGAAATGCAAAAATGCACTGTTAACCAAGGATTTTGAATGTTTACAAAAGCAACTCAACTTTTTCAAAACTCAAGAAAACGTGAAACGTTTTGAAGCTTGACGCAGCTTGCCAAATCTTATCAAAACGAAAAATATTTAGAAAGACATATGCGTGATCTAGCCGCTTCAAAGAATGCTTTGTTTTCTGAAATAGAACAACTGAAACATGAACATAAAAAGCAAATTAACGCTCTCACCTTGGAAAATCAAAAAGCTAAGGCTGAGTTGTTAACTTGTCAAAAACAGTTCTCTGCATACAAAAAGCATTCAACGAAACAAATAGATGATCATCTTGAAGAAATCATCGGCTTGCAAAACAAACTTAAAGAGTTTAAAACTGTTGTTTATAAACATGGCGAGTCGGTCACAACCATTGAAAAGTTTACTTTAAAACCCAATCCAAATGGATATGGACCGAATCTTGCTGATTACAAACCTAAGCTTTCAACCAAAGCATTCAAACCAAATCCTGAAGTTTCTAGTGCAGAATATAAAATTGATAATTCTGTTATGAGTGTTGTTGAATATCATCGTCAAGAGGAATTAGATGTAGAAGACGAGAGTCGATCAAAATTAGAAAAAATTGTTTACAACAAACCTTTTAACTATTCAAAAGCGCTCACTTTCGTCACACAACGATTCTTCTAACACACCAAGGGTAATCATAAAAACACCTGAGTCTTCTAATGTTAATCCCAAACCAGATTTTGCACAAACTTATGGTCCTTTACCTTCCATCAGTGAAGTAAACTCAAACCTGAAAATCGCAAAATTCTTCGATATTTTGACTTTTTCATGGCTGACCTCAAAACTTTACAACATGAGATAGAATATCATTCTGAAATCAAATTTCAACACTTTCAATCGCCTCTAGCGCGAGAACAAAGACATTTTTCAGAAAAATCTTTTACCAAATGTTAAAAATTTGAAAAGTTGTGCATTGTCTTGGGAAAGGGATTTTCATAAGGAACTTTGATTAATGAAGGTCGTTTTCGAGAAAACAGAAACATCTATTTCTAACACTAAACGTAAAAATAAACTGTTGAGAAAAGATGTTGATCGACTCTTGGAAGATGTCATCTGTGCTGATGTCCATAATGCTGTGTTATTGAATTCTTTGTCTTATGCATTTGATTATATCTCTGCTGATACTGTTAATTCTGTGGTAAATGTTGAGAACTCTGATACTGTGCTTCAGATCGAGTCCTTAAAAGTTGAAAACAAACGATTGTCAAACGAACTTTCAAATGCAATACGTCGTCTTAATTGGTGTCAAAAAGATATTCACGATCAACAACTTGCTTTTCAACACAAAATCGCCCAGTTGTGTGCAAAATCTTCTGATCCTAAAATTAAGCAACTGGATGATCAAAACGTGTCTTTTAAGTGTCAAATCTCAAAATATGAACAAGAACTTGTAAAAGTTAAAAAGGAATATGGTGTCATATTTGATTTACTCAAAAAGACTCGTGATGAAGCATCTAATGAAATTGATCATTATCTTGCACACACTAAAGAAGTTATGCATTTTGCTGGAAATGTTCGGTCTGAAAATCAAAATCTGATTCACACTATCTTCAAGTTAAAAGAAATGTTAGGAAAGTATGAACAACTTCCGCCTACCGTGATTAAGAGAATAGCCCCAGTAACACTTAGTAATCATGCACCTAGAATCACTGCTGCCAAATCACAAGTTGCTAACGTGCCTCCTTCTACTGAAACAGGAATAGTTGCGTCTTTTCCAAACGTCCGCACTTCACAGCCTAGGAGCACTACATCGAAGAATAGGAAGTTACGACCTAAGAAAAGATCAATCAGGAATGCTAAAGTAGAAGAACACCCTAGGACTATGAATAAGACTCACGTTGCTTCCACTATAGATATTGCGTCTGGCACATGTAATAGAAATAGTGATGTAACGAATGCTAAACCGTTAAGTACTTTTGATATTCAGTCTGATGCACCTTGTGTTATTTGTCATAAAAGTATGAATTCTGATTGTCATGATAAATGTGTTGCTAAAGCTATCATCTCTCGTTTAAGGAATCCTAAGAACCGGAATACCTCTAGGCCCACTAATCTTTCTAAGTCTGTGCTTGGTAGACGCCCTCTTTAGATTCTAAGAAACGCATTGCTGTCCCTGTAGCTCCAGTTTCACCTCCTAGGAATATAGTACCACCTAGTGCATTCACTAAGACTAAAGCAAATAGTAGTTGGAGATGGCAGAAATGGATATATAACACACTAGGATTTAAGTGGATACCTAAAGCTATTGATGTGTGTCTATCTACTATACCTGCTACGGAACCCTCTAACATTTCGGGTTCCACATCTACTTCTATTCCATCTGTGTCGTCTGTGGGTAATGCAGGTGATACAGATCATTCTCTGGATTGTTGATAGCGGATGTTCCCGACACATGACAGGCAACCTTAAACTGTTATCAAACTTTATTGCAAAGTTCATTGGCACTGTCAGGTTCGGGAATGATCACTTCGCATCGCCCACAATCTGTTTTCCGTAGGTCAGTTCTATGATGGAGATTTGGAGGTTGCTTTCAGGGAGACAACTTGTTTCATTCGTGATCTACAAGGAAACAACCTTATGTCTGGCTCGCGTAATTCAAGTCTTTACACTATCTCTATGCAAGACATGGTTGCTTCTTCTCCATCTGCTTACTTTCAAAGGCAACATCAACAAAATCCTGGCTATGGCACCGTCGTCTCTCACATCTAAACTTTCAAACCATCACCAACCTTGCTCGACACAAACTAGTTGAAGGACTCCCACGATTTCGGTATTCTAAAGATCACCTTTGCTCAGCTTGTGAACAAGGCAAAAGCACTCGTGCTCATTTTCCTTCAAAGGTGGAACACAGCTCTCAGCATGTGCTTCATCTTCTTCACATGGATTTGTGTGGCCCGATGCGCGTGCAAACGATCAATGGCAAACGCTACATCTTAGTAATTGTTGATGACTATTCACGCTGGACTTGGGTCTACTTTCTTCGAAGCAAAGATCAAGCTCCACAGATGATCATCACCTTTCTCACGAAAATACAAATTCAGCTACGAAACACCGTTCGACTAATCAGAACAGATAGAGGCACTGAATTTGTTAATCAAACTCTTCGTGAATTTTATGAGAAAGTGGGAATTCAGCATCAGACATCTATTGCACGTACACCAGAACAAAACGGAGTTGTTGAAAGACGAAACCGAACGTTAGTGGAAGCTGCAAGAACAATGTTAATAAATGCTAAACTTCCAGATTACTTATGGGCAGAAGCTGTATCTACTGCATGCTATACTCAAAACCGTTCTATGATTACAAAACGCCACAACAAAACACCTTTTGAGCTTGTGCACTACAAAAAACCGAATCTCAAACACTTTCATGTATTTGGATCTCTTTGCTATCCGAATAATGATCGTGATGACTTTGGAAAGCTCAAAGCAAAAGCTGACATTGGAGTCTTTATCGGATACTGTGATAATTCAAAAGGTTTCCGAATCTGGAATCGTCGTATAAAAACAGGTGATGGAAACGATTCATGCTCATTTTGATGAACTTACGGAAATGGCTGCTGAGTATAACAGCTTAGAACCCGGTCACAACCGCTTAAACTTTCCCCAAACCCCATCATCATCTGAACAAAGCCCCCAGCACGTCAACAAATGGAAAGGTTATTTGCTCCGCTGTTCAGTGACGATATTGATGAACGTGCTCAGGTGTATCCGCTGTTTCCGCTGCTCAACCTGATAATACTCTTATACCTGATACACCTGCTACAACAACTACGGTTGAAGAAGCACCACCAGTTGACTCCAACACAACAGTTGAACACACCGCTTCCAACAATGATGAATCGGCTGATGATGTTCTGAATGACGTAACCCCACCTGCAGATTTTGATCCAAATGCGTTCTTCAACCCGTTTGCAAATGAGACTGCTGCACCAGATGTCGCGGAATCATCAACAAACCATTTGAATCCTCAGAATCTGCACAATGTATACCAACATCAACCCTCCACACATAGATGGACAAAAGACCATCCTCTGGAAAATATTATTGGCAACCCGAATCAACCAGTCGTTACAAGACAACGTCTTCACTCAGATGGTGAACATTGCATTTATGCACTCACTGTCTGCCAATCTGAACCTAAAAACATCAAAGACGCAATGACAAAAGACAACTGGATTGAATCCATGCAAGAAGAACTCAACCAATTTAAACGTCTTGAAGTATGGGAACTGGTTGAAAGACCAACAGGAGTCTACGTCATTGGTCTCAAATGGATTTGAAAAAACAAATTGGATGCTGAAGGAAACGTTATCAGAAATAAGTCACGTCTCGTGGCTAAGGGTTATCGTCAGGAAGAGGGAATAGACTTTGAAGAATCTTTTGCTCCGGTCGCTCGTCTTGAGGCTGTTCGGATATTTCTTGCGTTCGCGGCTCATATGAATATGATGGTCTATCAGATGGATGTCAAAACTGCGTTTCTCAATAGACAACTTAAAGAAACGGTTTATGTCACCCAACCAGATGGATTCGTTGATCCTGAGTTTCTGAATCACGTCTATAAACTGAAGAAAGCTCTGTATGGTCTCAAACAAGCTCCTCGGGCATGGTACGATAAGCTATCATCTTTCCTCATTGCTAATAATTTCACCAAAGGTTCGGTTGACCCAACTCTTTTTATACAATATCACGGGGCACATATCTTAATTGTTCAAATTTACGTGGATGACATCATTTTGGGTCTACACATAAAAAGTTTTCAATCGCTTTTGCAAAACTAATGAAGAAAATTTTGAAATGTCCATGATGGGTGAACTAACATTCTTTCTCGGACTGCAAGTTCATCAATCACCCCTTGGTATTTTCTTGAGTCAGTCCAAATATGCCCTTGAATTGTTAAACAAATTTGGAATGAAAACCTGTGACACCTATGCCACACCAATGGCTCATACCAAGAAGCTAGACGCTGATTTACATGGGAAATTGGTGGACCCTACAAAATACCGTAGTATTATTGGGTCTCTCATGTATCTAACAGCTAGCAGACCTGATATTGTCTTTGCCGTATATCTTTGCTCTCGTTATCAGTCGCGACCAACTGAAACCCACCTCTCTGAGGCTAAAAGAATCCTCCGATACATAAAGGGAACCATTAACTTGGGGATCTGGTATCCGAAGGATTCTGGTTTGAACTAATCGCTTTTTCAGACGCTGACCACGCAGGATGCTTAGACTCACGGAAAGTACTTCAGGAGCTTTACAATTTCTTGGTGATAAACTAGTGTCATGGCAATCGAAGAAGCAGGATTGTACATCGCTGTCCTCAACCGAAGCAGAATATGTAGCCATGTCGGCGTGTTGTGCTCAAGTCATTTGGATGAGAACACAACTCTAAGACTATGGTTACGTATTTGACAGAATCCCGATGTACTGCGACAATCGGAGTGCCATTGCAATCTCGTGCAACTCAGTTCAGCACTCGAAATCAAAGCACATCGATCTTCGATATCATTTCATCAAGGATCACGTGGAACAGGGTACCGTTGAATTATATTTTGTGGGTACAGAATACCATTGGCAGATCTTCTCACCAAAGCCTTGCCTCCCGCTAGGTTTAATGAGTTGGTCCACCGGATTGGTATGAGGTGTTTGACTCAAGAGGAATTGGATGATCTCCTAAAACAGTCTTAAAAAACCTGTCAAACCCAAATATCTTTTTGTAAATAATTTTTCAAAAACAAAATACCAAAATATAAAACCTGATAAAAACAAAAATATTCTTCTATATACTTTTCTTTCAACATGGCAAGTACATTTCTTCCGTCAACACTTTAATCTTTCAAAATTCAGTATTTTTCCGATCAAGTGTTGAGGGGGAGAATACAAAGATTTAACTGTTTCAAAACATCTGTGTACTTGCATGTTATCATATCCCGGTTGTTTCTTTTATCAATGGTGGTAAAATTTTCTGGTTAAACTGACACTCCTCGGAATAAAATTTATAACCTTTCATCATTTATTAAGTCGAGGGGGAGTGTCGTCAAAGTTTCTTTCTTAAAATCTTCGTTTGGTAACCAAAATGGAAGTTAAATGGCTTTGTATGAAAAAGGAAAAGGTGGAGGGACCAAAACCGTCAAAAGATGAAAGTCAATTTTAATAAAACATCTTCCACCTAATTACTTCACCTCATTTATTACTCACCAACCTCAATCCCCGCATAAAAATCGTTCTTCAAATCCGTGCTTGATCATCAATTTGTAAGTATTTGTGTTTATAACAGTTTTTAACAAGGTTTTGAATTTCTCTAAATCCAACGGTTAAACTTAGATATAATGATTTTGTGTTCTACGCATAAGCGTATGACACACAATCAGTTTTGGTTTTGTGGGTGAAATGACTGTGTCAAATGTTTTCTAACATCAATGATACATTTTCATCACTTAATCACACCCAGATACACGAATTTGATTATTTTGGTATTAGGTTTATGCGTGAAGTTGGGTATTTTCAAATGTGAACGTTTTGGTCAAAAAGATTGTTGCGTGATGTTCATATCATGGTGTATTAATGATTTCCAGGCCCTATAACAACCTAGAAACACTAATTAATCAAATTAGGAATTAGGTTTTATGTTCTTGAGTTTGGGTATTTTTGATTCACCACGATTTAGATGTTATAAATCCGTTATTAGACTCTCACAACATCTTGACCTACCAGAAATTGTTTGGTGCAAATCCCATGGCTAGAAATTATACGCGTAAATCATAACCCTTAGGGGTTTGACCTACGCGTATGACTTTCTACTCATAACTGTTTAACGAATGTTCATGCCATGATTTGTTGTTAAAATGAATTCTTGTGTTAATATTGATGATTTGATGAATTTATTTCAGGCTTGCTACGCTTAAAATTCAGAATCAAGGTCATTTGAATCTCTACGCATAAGGATTACCCTACGCGTAGTCAAGTTATGCGTAAGAATATTCCTACGCATAACTATTACGCGTAAGGTTCTACAATGGGACTACGCGTATCCTGTGAAGGATATGCGTAAACAGTGACCTCTACGCATAGGTCTACTCTTACGAGTAAACCTTACGCATAAGGTATAAATACGCCTACGCGTAAGCTCTACGCATAAGGTCCCCTTTTCCTACGCGTAACATTTCTTACGCGTAAGTTAAGATCCTACGCATAAGCTTTCGTCTACGCGTATGTCATTACTGTTTACGCTTAACTTTGCCCATTCTACGCCTATGCCTTGATTGACCTTCATTATGAATTGTTACGTGTACAAACTTGTTAATAAACTTATCATAACGTCACGAATCCAATAATGTCACTAATAAACTTAATCGTTTGATATGTTGTGAACATAAGTGATAACATAAACTTTAAAACTTAAAGTTAACTAACTCACGAAACTTTCACGACGTCATTGGACTATTGGACAAACAAGTGACTTAGGACTCGTAACAATCATTGACACTGTACATTCAATAACTAGACAATAAGACCTTCTGTTGACTAACATTATGTCTTTCGATATGTTGGTTCTTTTGGCTAATGTTATTTCAGATCACGACATGGCTGAACAAATGAATGTGGATGCATCAGAAGTTCTCACAATTGCTGATATCTTTCCAGAGGGTTATCCGAGAAAGATTGGAAAGAACAACCTTAGGGTTGACTTTGACACCCTCACATGCTCAGAATCTTCTTGTCTCATTGCAGTGGATATTCTCAGGAATCATCCCTACCAGAACATGCTCTCACACTCTGCCACAGTTCCAGAGGTCTACATTCAACAATTCTGGGATTCTATGCAGAGGATCACTGGTCAAAGTGCTGTGACAGTGACACTTAATCACAAACAAGTCACTATCACTCCTGCAGACTTACGGGCTGTACTCATCATTCCAGACATCGTGCCTACTGACTTCTTTGCTACACCTACTGAAGAGACAGTTCTGCAATTTCTACTTAATATTGGCTATGATGAAGCGTCAGGAATTATTAACAAGCACTCTCACGTGGATCTTAAGAACATTCCTCAACCGTGGAGACACTCTACATCATCATCACTAGTCTGTCTCTGGTCGTGACAGTGGCTATGAGCATCCCAAGCTCATGGAACTGCAAGTCTTCTGGTCATTGATCAATAAGAAGGACATTGAAATCGAAGCACTGATATGGGATGACATGATGTCATTTCACAAGAAGCTTGGCTCAAAGATTCCCTATGTCAGATACACGAAACCTTTGATCCAGAGAGCACTTGGGCTTAATCCTGATATTCCCAAGAGGCTCAATGACCCTGACAATCACGACGTGTTGTCCGAACCTATCCTTTCTATCAGAATCAAGGATCCGAAAACAAAGAAACAGGTGCCGTGCTGCCTGATCACCTTCTGACAAATGAAATCAAAAAGCTTGAAACATACAAAAGGTATCCAGTAGCAGTACGAGAAGGCAAAGTTGGTCATCTCGATGAAAAGCCTTCTGGAACTCCTACTCGGAGAACCAGAAGAGGAAGTGCTGGAAGTGCAATAAGCACAGAGAGTCAAAGGAAGGTCCCAAAGAGGAAACCTACTCCAAGGAAGAAAGTTCCCTCCAAGGAAGCTGCTTCTATTCCTACACCTGAACCACAAAGAAAGCTACTGGACGAAAGCTCTGAAGATACACAATCAGACGAGGAGGTCCACTACTCTAAAACTGCAAAGGATGACTCTCCATCAGTACCAAAACCTCCTAGTCCAATAGCTGAACATGGCAAAGGAAAGACTCCTGTACTTGTGCCATATGATGAAAGCTCAGAAAGTGATGAAGAGCAACTGGATAACTCATACAGGAAGAAGTTCAAATTCGTTCGACTTCAACACGTTGCACAACAATTTGCTCAAGAACAAATGGGTGGCCCCGGAGGGTCAAGTGGTGCAGCTCAACCTTCACCAGATCCTGATGCGGTTAATCAACCCGATAAGGGATCTGGTGCCACCACTTTGGTACAACAACAGACACGTGTCGAAGATACTCTTGAGTTTGATTTTGAAGAACCAGAATCTGAGAAGCTGGAGAAGGTTAAAGCTGATGAAGAAGCTGCAGTCAAAGCCAAAGTTGATGAACAAGCTAAGACTGGCAATGAAGAAGATGTTGAGTATGATACGTTTCTTCTAGATAGTCCTGCACGATCAAAGGAAGAAACTTCTGAACCACCAAAGACCCGGAGTCTCCTCACATCTCATCATCATCAGATTCTTCTTCTCACTCTTCACCACCACCATCAAAAAGATCAACCAAATCATCATCCAGATCAGTGAAGAAGCCACCTCGATCTTGGATTTCTCATACTCATAAAAGAATTGTAAAAGTTGTCCAACAAGTCAGAAAGAAGGACATGCTCTACAGAAAACTGAATTGGTTTGCTGACCAAATGCAGTATCTACATGATGAGAATGACAAGATGCAGAATGAAAGGGAATACATACAGAAGCTCATGCAGGATGATCTACAAGGGAAAATGGACAGAATGATCGAAGGCTACACTCACAAGTACCTTCTGGATATCGTTCCTAAAGTCACAAAGGAGATGTTTACCAGACAACTATATCCGAATCTTATGCAGATAGCCAAGCAAACTATAAGATCAACACCCTTAACCGTCACAATCAATCCATCTGATCCTGTAGTTTTCTCGGATAATGAATTGGTGGCCAAGCTTGTCACACAAATGTCTGCACGATCTGGGACATTTACTTCTGATGAAGGAAAGCTGTTTCAAGCATTGTTGGACTACCAACTTCAAGAAGCATGCAGATTCGAAGCTGAAAAGTCTAAACGTCCTAGAGACGATGAAGATAAGGATCAGGATAAGAATGATGAAGCTAAACGACAAAAGAAGTCTGGTGAATCATTTTCTATGCCACCACCTCCCCAACGGCCTCCTGCTCAACAAAGGTCCCCTCCTCGTTCTTCTACCGATAAACCTCATGATTCTGAGACACCACCCCAGACTCAAAAAAACGGTGATTACTTTGAGTATACGGGTGGTGACGATGAAGAACACCATGAGCCCCTACAACAACCCACCTCTCCCAAACAAGTAAAGAAACCAGAACCCTCATCTAGGCCTAAGAAACAGAAGAAAAAGGCGCCCAAGGCAGACGTCCTATCATGGCTAGATGAAGACACCACAGAGGAATTTGAATGGTTTTCTACACTTGTCAATTCCACTCCCTACCCTGAAGAAGGTCAAGATCTGGTAGACGGTAATACATTGGAGCATGCTAAGATTATGCAAGAAAAGTTCCATGTGAAGAAGATGACGAAATCCGAGTTGAGGCGAATCAAGAATGAAGCTTTTCAACTGTGGAAAGATAGCTCAGAAAGTGCCATCGAGGTCGAATATCACCTTGAAAACATTGCTCGAGCTATGTCTAACAACATGGATTGGCTCAACCCAGAAGCAAACATCGACTTCACCAAACGGGACAACCCTCCATATTACACCGACTGGTCTAAACCTCTACCAACAATTGGCCAACAGATGAACCAAGGATTCCATTCCGATATTCTTCAACAGAGACTTGGATTTTCCTCTACATGGTGGCGATGGTTCAAGGAAATACGCTACATCGTTGACACTTCCATTCCCTGCAGCTAAATACTCGAACTGCATAGCCATCGAGGAACGTGCAAATCACTTGTTCTCCAACAAAGTGGAAGCCTACGACCGAGATGCACTGTACGGGATTCATCATTGGCCGGAACGCCGAAGAATCTACTACAGAAGCTGGCAGGTTCAGAAGTCTCAACATGCAGTATTCAGTTCTAAAAGTATCGTTGCCATCAAACACGTCGATCTTTCATCTAAGTGGGACTACACCTTCCTAAAGAATATCGTGGTCAAGCGACAAGATGAAAGGGATTATGCATTCTCTGAAGCTGACTTTGAGAAATTTTCTATCAACGACATCGAAGACATGTACCTTGCCAAAGTACAGGGTCATATGAGACAATTCTCCACTGCAGTACAACGTGAATTCATCAAGTCAGTGCTCATCTTCATCAGACGCATAGTTATCCAAGAACGTGTAGAAGATCTCCAACTGGCAGTTGAATCTTATCAGACCCGTGTCAACTTCACTCCACCGCAGCTTGATCTACCCGACATCAACCAGCTTCCACAATATACGCTCATCAGCAAACCTTTCGGCGTCGTTTACCGCAGTGAACTTCAAAGAAATTGCTTGAGGGCGTGCAGAGATCTTCATAAGTTTGGAGATCACACTTTGAAGATGGTTAGGGACGGATTGGCTTACCGGTTGAAGGATATACACCAAAAGATCGGGTCTCCTAAGCGATGGAATTCTCAGGATCGAAGGGACGTGAAGAGGATCATCACCATGATTGATGAACGGTTGTATAGAAGGGATCAATTCAGAAGACTGGAAAGCTATGTTGGTGGTCGACCCAGGAGAAACATCATCGGCTTTCAACGCCCGACTCACACTCCTGGCGACATCTCTGGACTACCTGGTACCCCTTGAACTGCTTCTTTCATTATAAATTTGGATGTATGATCTATTATGTCTATGGCTTGTGCACACATTACAGTGTACAACCCGTACTTGTAAATAAAGGACCCTGTGGTACGCTTCAGTGCCACAATCCTTATAAAAGGAGCGAAAGCTTCTTACTTTTGAGTAAAACCTATCAAACCTTTCTTTTTCAAGGTTTTGCTCAAAAGAACAAGCTCCCTATTCAAAGACAATACTTTCCCTTATGTTTCAAAACCTCACCGTTTATCACTCGTTGAGGGAGTACTTGAATTAAAACTTTGTTCAAATTGTTCACAGTGGTCATTCTTCCCGCAACACTCGAAATGGTCATATTTATTCTCAACTTTTCATAAATAACATCACATATGCCATTTTTGAGGGGGAGAAAATACGTGATAAGAAATATGTTGTGTAAATGCAAATGAATCTTTGTGCAATAGACTTAACCCATGAATTGACGAGATCTTAACTGTTAGTAACTCGAAAAGACTTGTCCGGGACGGGTAATAATTTCAAGCTAGTTCGCTAGTGATGTAAACGTGTCTCGCAAAGGACTTGTCCGAGTAGAATGTACCATTCGAGAAACTCTTGGAAGACATGAACTCTGACGGGTTTGACAACCTTTCGAGGATTGTCTACACCTTCAAGGTAGTTTTTAGAGCTAGTTGTCACCTAAAAGCTGACAATGCAACTCTTTAACTATGCCACGTAACCGTGTCTCGTGGGTGAATGTCTATCTTGATGATCAATTCAAAATGTGCTGCTCCTTCCCTCACTGTGCATTTTAACCGTTAAAACTCTTAAGCACATGTGGAGGGGAGTATTTATGCAAATCTTATCTCAACAGTGGTACTAAAATGTTTTTCATTCATAAACACTTTGAGAGATGTTTCCAACATGGTTTTTATGGCAACATAGGTTAGTCATGGAGTTATAAGGTGACTAAGGTTAGGAATAACCGTCCTATGATCCGCCAGAGCCGGAGGGATCTACCCCAAGACACCACAAATAGTTAGTATTTAGAAGTCCTTAGGTATGATTGTAAAAAGAGGAGAAATTGAGAATCGGAGAAAGAAGGAGTTGAAGAATTAAAAAGAACTGCAAAGAAAAGGGTGAAAAGAAATAGCCCTCCAGATTATTCAACTTAGGCAGACACCGGGTTCAATTCATATGCTACTGGTTGTCACTAGATGACACCGGTATTGAAGATTAAAATCGTCATGGACCCAGTGACGCATGCACTAAACCTTCTTAACCACTCAAGTTTCTCTCAACAGAAACTTGTTTCATTCTCACAGGGAACCCTACGTAAACTATCGGCTTTCTCTTAGAGATTGTGTATTGAAGAGGAGACCCTCTCCCTAGTCTCCGCTCAGGCCAACCAAAACGCACTATTGAGTCTAGAGCCACAAGATTCATCAAAGATCTCTATGTACACTTGACATTTCATCACTTGATATTCAACAATAAAGATTCAGTGGTACTTATCGAGTCCTTCACAATCTTACCAAA